>RJWM01000029.1:98224-193224 GCA_004363535.1 Dasyprocta punctata | reverse complement strand
GTGATTCGGATGCACTAAATGTGAGGATCACTGCGCTGTGTTACCTCAATTTCCATATCTGTACTCTGCAGAAAACACCTCTCTTACAAGGTTGGGCCCATTGTCATCCAACACGTGCTAGGTGTGTGCCCTGTGCCAGGCATCCTTTTAGCCCTTTACAGATATTAACTCATGTAATTTCACAATCCTGTGAGATAGGATGTAATTCTCCTCATCTCACAGGTAAGGAAATGGAGGCACAGAAAAATACAGGAAATTGGCCAGGGTCACACAGCTAGAAAATAACTGGGTTCTAGAATCCCAGTTTTTTATAAGTAACCAATAAAAAGCTCCTAACAGTGGGTCTGGCTCCCCGAAGGTGTTCTGGGCATGGCTAAAAATGTGATGATCACAATTAGTATTACCTCACCTGAACCTGAGGTGATGACCCCCATTCTGTAAATGTGAAATCTGCTGCCTTGTCAAGATTGAGGCGTGAGTCAGCTGCAACCGCAGCCGCAGTGTCTGAAACCCCAGCATGGCACAGGCCTCTCCCTTCACGGATCCAGGAGACCACAGTGTACCATTCCGGGCTGCTGGAATGACCCAGCTTGTTGCAGGGTAGAATGTGGGCTCTGGCAGAACGGGAGTGGAGCCCCACTTTGGCCACTCAGGTTCTGCATGACCTCTCTGAACCTAACATTCCTCATCTGTGAATTGATCAATGACAGTCCTAACTCAGAAAGTTTTTGTGAGGTTGGAGACAATGACATTTGTCCCAACCCGGAGTGTGCACAGAGCTTGCTGGCATCAGGGAACTTGCCCCCGTCTTCTCCCTGTTGCTGCTAGCTCAATGGAAATAGCAGCTCAGGACCTAGAAAAGTTTTGAAAGAATAAGCTCTCAAGAACCCAAATGCATTTGTCCTCCAGCCTCCCTGCCCTGTTCCACATCTCTCTTGCTCAAGGTGTTGGAGTTAAATATTGGCCAAGTCAGGAGTCGAGTTAACCTGCAAAGCAGACAGGAGTCTTCCTCTCCCCAGCCTTACTGGCTAGGCCGGCCACCACAATCAGCAGGAACATCGGAGGCCCACCACCACCAGGCTGAGTTTGGCCTGAACATATGAAGCTTGTTAGCTGCATGCTCCTGAGGGGATGACACCTCTTGGCCAGAATTATACCAGACAGAGCTGCAAAGGACATGGCAAACAAAGACCAGGTGAGGGGTGGCCACAAGGGGCAGAGGAAGCAGAGTTTCCAGAGTGGCCTCAGGGGAATCCCTGGGGGCAAAGGAGGCTGGGAGAAAGCCCAGGCCTGGCTGGGCTCCAGCTCAGCTTTGACTTACCAGGCAGGGTGGGAGGTTCCCCCTCAGACTCAGTTCCCCTACTGTGTGCATCACTGCGGGGGTGAAGGGAGGCAGTGAGGCACCCACTGCCTTCCACCTCCAAGGTTTGGGGTCCCTACCTAACCTAGAATTCCAGGCCTTAAGTTATAGCTCAGTGCTAAAGGAAGTGAAGAATGGAGGTGGGCAGGGGAATAATTTAGAGGTGAGGAGCTATGATACCCCTACAAGCCGAAATGCAGAAAGGGGAGACCAGAAAGTGACACCACAGCCCAAAACAGCCTGGGGCTCTGTCCCCATAAGTGGCAAGATGGTCAGGCTGGTTGGAGAGTATGGGGTGTGGTGCCTGAGCCTTCCAAAATGGGGTATCCAGCTGAGCAGGTGGGCCAGGACTGTGCGGCTCCTTCCGTTCAGTCCTCACTGTTTCATGTTGCTGTCCAGCTAGGCCATAGCTAACTTTCTCTGAGCACTTTATATGGTCCACTCATTTTATGCTGGGCTGGGTTCTAAGTATTTCATGCATATTAAAGTTATTTAATCCTTTCACTGGGTGGCAGTCTGGAGCCTGGCCCTCACCTGTTAGGTCCTGACACAGACCTTTCTCCAGGCACCTAAAGGTCAGACAGGCTGACCCTAACCCTGTCACTCAGGATGGTGCCTTTTTCCACTTCAATTATTTTTTATGTTTTTAGGTACCTGGGATCAAACTCACAACCTCGCGCCTGCCAGACAGGCGCTTAGGCCACTGAGCTAAATCCCCAGCTCCACTGCAATTATAACTGACGCTGGGCAGAGTCTCCCTTTCCACTGACGGGAATGACCTGTCCCACTCCCCGGCTCCCTCCCTCTCTCCTGGGAGCCAGGTCTCTAGGAAGCTGTTGCTCCTAGGCCTGGAATCTGAGCACCTGGAGATCTTGCTGAAGCCTGATGAGCCATCTCCACTCACCCAGGGAGGTCCCCTGTGGGGGCTGGAGTGGGCCCATCTCTCAGACAATATCCCTGACTTCTGGACAGCACTGGATGTGTACACAGCCGAAGTGTGCTTTTCAGAACCTTGGCTTTCCCCTGGATGCCTCACTTCTCAGATGTTGCATTCTTTCTTTACACAGGTCCCCCACAGATAGGCTGCAGAGCTGTTCCTGAGCCAGGAGCCTTTGATTCATTTCCTTCTCACAGCATTTCTAAGAACAGCCCAGAGAAGGGTGGAGGCCTGCCCAAGCTCACACAGCCAGGCAGGGCCAAGACAACCCTGGATTCCAGACCATTGCCAATTAAATAGTTTATCTCTTTCAAATGCAAAGACCTAGTTCTATAACTGTAGAAAAATCAGAAAATACAAGCAAATGTAAAAATAAATAAATATACCTTGGGTTTTTCAGAGAAACTTCCATTGCCCTTCTCTTCCCTTCTCATGCTCCTTCACCCCTCAACAAATCTAAACCACTCACAGTCACCGACTCCAGCAATAATCAATATCTTGCTTGCTTTTGCCAACAGTTGTTCCCTGAGGAATGGTCCTTGCCAGCAGATCCTGGAAGACAGCCTTAGACCGGATTCTGGAAAGGCCTTGCCTCTCTTCCAGGACAGCAGGGCTTCCTCTGGAATGAAACTATTTAAGTGCAGGATATGGTAAGATATAGTCCTGGTCCCCAGGAGTCTAGGGATTGCCTTCATCCCAGCCTGGTCTGTGGATTGGCTATATGACCTTGGACCAGTCCTTGCCCCTTTCTGAGCCTTGGTTCCATCAGCTGTAAAGTGAAGATTCAGACTTGATCAAGTAGTTTCCATACAACCAGTCTTAGGCTGTCAGCTTCTCTTGGGCAGGAATCATGCCTGCTTTGATAGAATTTACCAAGTGCAGGGCTCAAGCCCAAAATCATTGCCCCCTAGCTGTGGAGTGACTGACAGGGTACCACAGCATTCTGAGTTCCTCCTTGGAAAGAACAGATCAGAGTTGTCCCCCTGTGTGTGCTCATATCTGCCATCTATCCCCTGAGACCTTTGGACTATAGAGTGAGATGCTGCACTGGCTGATTTGCTAGAGTATGCCCCTGCCTGCCCAGCGCCTGGTTCCATCCTGGCTCTGGGGCCTGGGCCCAGGCTTGTTGATGGAGCCACTGTCTGCCCACCGTGCTCACTGGGCTCTGGAAGGAGAGTGTAGACGCTGGGCCCAGCCCACCCTACGGAATGTCTGTAACATTGCTCAGAGGGCCTCGGGCCCCATGACCTCATGGACAGCAGTTTCCATGCTAGAGCTCACAGCTAAGGCCATTTTTAAAACTAGCACTGCCATTTTTTCTTTGCTTTTTCTGTTTTGTCTAAAGCATGGAATGTGAGAGCTGCTGAATTACTTCAGGAAGTAGGAAGGGCTGGTTCTGAAGCTGACTGTGATTTCTGGGATCCCCAAAACAATGGCAAACACTGGGAGCCTGACCCCTTGCTCCTTCAGTGTCACCCTGACCCTAGTCCAAAATCCCCTAAGAGGATCAAGGTCAGGGGCAGAAGAACTTGCTTAAAATGCCCAGATGAGATCTCTGAACCTCCCCTTGCCATCTATAAAACAGGAAAAACACCCCTTCCCCTCAGTACTGCTGTTAAATGATGCAACACTAGCCATTCATTCAATCGACACCTTCAATATGCTGGGCGCTGTTCCAAAAACTGGTATAGCAGTGAACACAGGAGACAAAACTTGTGCCTGGTGGAGCTACATGATGGAAGAAGACAGTCAATGACCAGATAAAGAAGATGTCTTAATCTTCTAATGTATAACAAAATACGCAAGGCAGGATGCTTCATTTTGGCTCATGAGTCTAGATGCTGGGAAGTTCAAGATTGGGTGGCTTCATCTGATGAGTTTCTGGGAAGGGCCTCATCAGTTCATGTACAGAAGATAAAAGGGAAAGTGAGCATGTGTAAAATTCATTTATGAAAGTGGTGACCCCAAGATCTAATCACCTCCCACTAGGCCCCACGTTTCAAAGATCCCATTACCTCTCAGTCCCATTACATTAAGAACCGAGCTTCCAGCAGATAAAACTTTGGGGCAGGGCACACTGTATCCAAACCATAGCAGAAGGATACGGTGTGGTAGATAGTTGATGATAGGGGTTGTGGAAGAAAACTCCCTCTGGAGGAAAGATGGAGAGTACCCACAGGGAAGAGCAGCACCTGTTTGCAATTTCATATAAGGTGGTCAGGTCAGACTTCACAGAGAAGGGGCCTTTGAGAAGATGCTGAAGGAGGAAAGCAGGAGGAGCTGTGGCTATCTGGGGAAAAGGCATTCCTAGCTGTCTTGGTTACTTGTCTCCAGTTGTTGGGACAAAATACCCAACACCCAAAATGAAGGAAGGAAAGGTTTATTTAGCTCACTGTTTGTGGAGGTTTCAATCCATAATCAGCTGGCTCCAAGGCATGGTGGCACAGCTTTGGGGCAACACTTCAAGGCAGCAGCCAGTCAAACCAGCCAGAGCAAAAGTGGGGAAGAGCAAGCTTCTTTTCTTCCCGTATATTGTACACAGGCCATACCCCTCCAGGGCCAGTGTAGCACTGGCAGAATCTCCTTGCCCTCCTCTTGCACAGGATGAGGATATTTACAAAGTGAGAACCCTGGCTCCCTGCTGAGTCTCTTAGTTAAACTTCTAAACTGCTCAAGTTGACACAACGTATCAACCATGACACTAGCCATGGGGGGACCTTGGCTATTGTGGAGCTGGAAATGGTGTACTAAGTATCTCTTTTATGCCTCAAAAGTCTTCAGTACCACTCTGGGCAGTCAGGCTCTAGAAAGTTGAGGGTTTAGTCACTGCTGGAGGGGACCTCTGCCTGGTAGGCTGTATTTGACAGGCCATTGCTAAACACCTCTTTCAGGTACCAGAGCAGGTCTGAGGGTGCCCGAGAGAACTCAGCTTGCCTGATTATAGCAGGCTGGGTTTTGGGAACTCTGAGCTGTACTCCTGACCTTGGCACTAGCTGGTGGTATGACATTAGGTAAGGGACTGCCCTTCTCTAGGCCTCAGTTTTCCTGTCTTTAACAAAACCTAAAGGGAGGGGGGAAAGGGATATGACTGTTACTGGGTATGAGCTTTGTTTAGAGGGTAATAAAATGTTCTGGAGTTAGGTAGCAGTGATGATTGCACAATTTTGTGAACATATTAAAGTGAATTATAATTTTAAAGCCCTAAAAAAAAAGGTGGTTGAGGTAGGATGTGGGGGCACAGACCTATAATCCCCATACTCAGGAGACTGAGGCAGCAGGATTGCTGGGAGGTCAAGGCCAGCCTGAACTACATAGCAAGACCTTGTCTCAAAAAAAAAAAAAAAAAAAAAAAAAAAAAGGAGGTTGCTTGGTCAAGATGTTCTCTAAGGGAAAATTCATGTTTACTGTGCCTACTGCAGCCCAGTGTCTGGACTTAGCATTTACATGGTATGTCCTTGCTGTTCTGGCTATGTGTGATTCACAATGAGGTTCAGTGCTGTAGTCATTCAGTCCAGCCTGACCCGATTCAGGCCCAAAGCTGGGCTAGACCCTGGAAAGAGGCTGGGGTCCAGGTCCTTCTTGAAGATCCTTAGAGTCTGTGGAAGAATTAGAAGGACTCATTGTGCCTCGAGGTTATTTTCTGTAGGACCTTGCCTTAGTCACTGTCTTCGTCACTGAGACACAATACCTGACACCTACAATTCAAAGGAGGAAATATTTATTTTGGCTCATAGTTCGTATAGGTTTCAGTCCATAGTCTACTGGCTCCCAGATAGGTCAGCATGACAGAGGAGCATGAAAAGCTACTTACCTCCTAGGGACCAGGAGGTAGAGAGTAAAGGGAGGAGCTGGCCAGGCCACACCCCCAGTGACCTCTATCTTCCAGCCAGACTTCTCCCTCCTAACAGCCAATCAGGTAGAAGCCCCTGGAAATCACCTTCTTAAATCCCAACCTATGAGAGCATAAGGCTCTTGGGAGACATCTAGCTATAAACCATAACTGAGCTGCTTTTTACTCCTCCTTCCTTCCCTCAATTCCACCATCCCCCCCTCCCATCTTTTCTTTCCTTCCATCCCCCCATCCTTCCTTCTCTCCTTATATAGGAAAGTACCAAAAAGTACAGGGTGGGTGCACAGCTCTGACAGCACAGGGACCTCAGGAGGTCATTTAGTCATTTATGCTGGGTGATCAGCATCAAACAGTGGACAAGTCTAACCCGGCCTGCCCTTGAGGGGGGACACAGACTTTGAAACAATCCCTCACACTCTGAGGAATGTATTCTGTTGTTGGGATCAGCATGAGTATTGTGAACAAAGAGCACAGGGCGTTCTGAATGGCTAACAAGGGCACTGGTCTTGCCCAAGCTATACTTTGAGAGTGTGTAGGAACAATGAAAGAATATGAAGTGGTGTCAGGGAAGATATTCCAGAAAATGCAGAGGAGGGCCAATCAGGGTGAGGGACAGAGATCGGGGAAGGCCGCTGAGGAGCAGGAAGGACTTGGGGTACATACAGGTCCCTTACATGCCCATCAACCCTTAGTGTCTCCTAAATGTCCTAGTTGAATGATAAACTATAGAGACCCTACTCACACAGTAGGAAATTTGTTCTCAGAACAAGCAGTGTGCTAGGAAGGCCCAGTCACTGCTCCCTTGTGCTGGCCTCCAGCCTGCTGCTCTGCACCTGCAGGAGCAAGGCCCTTCCAGCCCAAGTGGCTGAGTGGTTACTTGAGCCACTGCCCTCTTCCTAGCAGACACTGCTCCCCACATGCCAGCCTCCCCCTCTCTGGTATCTTGAGGTGAGAGGTTTACCACTGCGCTGTAGGCTAAGCTGGTTCTTGGCTCCAGGTTTGGTGAGCCACTTTCCAGCTGTCCCCACCTTCAGCCACTCCGTGAGGACCCTCACACTCTTTCCACTTTTGTTTTGTTTGTATTTATTCATTTATTTATTTAGCCTCTACTTATTCTCTTCTGTGTGAATCTCTCCCCCTCTGCTGGGCCTCTGTCTTACTCTCTTCTGTTTTTCTTTTTCTCTAGGTAGGCTGGCATTGTGAGAAGAATACGTGCCCCAAGGCAGATGGAACTGGGGTCAGACCCCAACTCTCACTGCTGGCAAATGCAGCCTCTCATCTGACGCAGATTCCTGTCTGAGCAAATGGGGATGAGTCTCATAATCCCTGCATCTGGAGGTAAACTGAGATGAAGTCCACAAAATGCTCTGGCAGGTGGTAGGGATTCAAATAGTTGTTCGCTTTTGTACTTTTTCCTCCCTAATCTTTGCAAGTTTTGGTCACACAGTGAAGCCAAAAAACATGCCCCACACCACCACCCCAGACTAGGCCCTAAAAACTGTCCTCTGGGCACAGCCTTTCCAGCCTCAGACTTGAGCGGAGCCAACAGTGTCATATGAAGCCTGTTCACAGCTAGTCCCATGGCAGGAGGCGTGCCTGGATGTCACAGCTGGCCTCTCCCAAGCTGTGACTCAGGCACCAAAGTCTTCTTGGTTTTTTATCAACTAAAAGACAAGAGAGGCAGCCTCACAACACCAGCCTATGGCCTATGAACTCCTCACTGTCCGCATCGTACTCCCTGCCCTTTGCAATCTTCTGGTCATTATCCTTGCCTTTAACCCCTCTGGAATACCCTTCTGCTCCCCACTGTCTCACAGGGGCCTTACATCAGCTATGGGGCTTAGACATGACCAAGGAGGAAACAAGATTAGTGTGGGATATTCCCACATTGATATTTTTTATGACAATGTGTCCAGTGTGATTTATTGTGTCATTTCTTAAAAGACAAAATGAAACAGTTTTTGTGGTGTCACAGTAGATCTGGAATGGAAACACAGGTCTGAAGAGACTCAGACTTGTTCTTCCTTTTCCCTGTGCCACACCACCTCTCATGTGGGGCTGTCATAACTTTCTGGCTGTCATTTAATGGACAATTGTGTAAATAAACTCATACATTTATGATCAATAGATTTTTTACTAAAGTATCAAGATAATTTAATAGAGAAAGAGCCTAATAAATGGCACGGGAACAGCTGAATATCTGTATGCAAACAAGTAAAGTGGGACCCCTACCTCACACTACATGAAAAAAATTAATTCAAAATAGATCAAAGACTTGAATGTAAGAGCTACAACTAGAAAATTCTTAGAAGAGAGCATCAGTGTAAATTTCCATGTCCTTGGATTAGACAGTGTTTTTTATGTGATGTCCAAAGTACAAACATCAAAATACAAAAATTCTAGAAATTGAACATTAAAAACTTTGCACTTCAAAGGACACTATTATGAAAGTGAAAAAACAGCCCACCAAATGGAAGAAAACATTTTCAAATAAAGTATCTGGTAAGTGTCTCATATCCTAGTATCCAGCATATATAAAAAGCACTTACAACTCAATAAGAAAAGGACAAATAACCCAACTTTTAAAAATAGGTAAAAGATTTGAAGGACATTTCCCCCAGAGAAGATATACACATGGCTAAGAATCTTATGAAAAGACATGTGCCAGGTGTGATGGCACACATCTGTAATCCCAGCAATTAGGAGGCTGAGGCAAGAGGATCGATATGAGTAGCAGGTGTGCCTGGGCTACATAGTGAGACCCTGTCTCACTAAACAAAGCAAAACAAGACATTCAACATCATTAGTCATTGGGGAAATACAATCAGAACCACAAAAAGATACCACTTCTCAGCAGGAAGACTACAATAATAATATTTTTTAAACAGAAAAAGCATTGTCAGAAACATGGAGTAGTTGGAACTCTCAAACATTGCTGGTAGAAATGTAAAATATTACAGCCACTGTGGAAAACAGCTTGGCAGTTCCCCAAAAGCCATACAGTTACCATTTGATTCAGAAATTCCATTTTTAGGTACATGTGCCAGAGAATGGAAAATACATATCTCATACAAATGCTTGCACACGAATGTCCATAACAGCATTATCTGTAATAGCCAAGAAAGTGGACACAACTCAAATCTCCACCCACCTGATGAATGGATCAACAAAATGTTGTATATCTATGCAATGGAATACTATCCAGTCATAAAAAGAAAGGGAGTGTTGATATATGTTACAACACAGATAAAATTGAAAATGAACTTGAAATGCCCAATATAGAAAAACCCACAGAGATTTAAGAAAAGAAGAGAGGGAGAGGGAGAGAGATGAGTGGTTTCTAGGGGTTAGAGTGGTGGGCGGAAAGAGTGCTGATGGGCGGGGATTTTGAAGGGTGATAGATGGAAATATTCTACAGTTAACACTGATGGTTGTACAACTTTATGCATATATTAAAAAACAACAAACTAGATGTTCTCAAAGGATAAAAAAAATATATATATATATCAATTTTTAGAAAGCAGCTGGATAGATCTGGAGGAGATCTTGGAGATCACCAAGCCCAGCACCCACCCCTCTACTCCGTGGGAGAGGCCAGGGAGGGGAAAGAATCATACAGCAAGGTGAAGAGGAGCAGGCACTAGATCGCAGACCATTACCATCTCCTCCCTCTGCCCTGATTGCTAGGTCCTAGAGGGCAGGAACTTTCATTAATCTTTCCCTCTGGCAACAAAGCACGGTACTGAGCCCATTGCAGAGGCCATAGTCGGGCTTCAGCATTGCAAGCAAACAGAGACCTCCTCCAGTGAACCCCAGGAAACAGGCTATGGGCCCTGGTAACAGGGTGTGCAAATGACTTCCCCCACCTCCACTTGTTTCTTCTCTCCCATCTTCATCTTCTTTCTCTTGTATTCCTCACATGACACGGAAAACTGGGCTTGAAGCTTGGGGTGGGGTGGGGGATCCTCACCTTTAAAGCCTGCATTCCAAAGGGGGCTGCTGCCTTCCAGACCCCATTTATGGGTTGGGTTTATGCTCCTCCTGGGCCAGTTATATAGCTAAGAAGATGGAATTCTCTAGAAGGCCAGGCCTGCTGTGGATACTCTGTGACAACCCCACCAGACTCAGAGAGTGGGGGTGGAGGGGGGTGGTATGTTACCATCAGAAGTGGGAGAGAGGCGGAACGGGCATGAGCACAGTTGTCCCCTTCCACAGGGACTTGGAATACTATACTGTGGGACAGGCCTCCAGCTGGGGAAAAGGCAGACATGGTGTTTAAATGCAGAGAGGCCTGTGCTCTGAGACCCAGGTTTTCTGCTCTCTCTTTTGCATGCAGGTCAGCAAGTGACCCCTAGAGCCTTAGTTTCCTAGGCTGCAAAGTGAAAACAATAACTCCCAGCCCCTAGATTTGTAAATATTCAAGTTAAGGAAATAAAATGAGAGCCGAAAGCCTGGCACTAGTAGGGGTAGTGATAAGGGTGGTTATATCACTATTGAGGCTTTGGGAAGGTAACCTGAGGTCAGGACTGGGGACTCTGAGAAAATATTACAGACAATGGGTGCTTCCCAAGGCCCAGATCGCTGCCTCAGGGTGACAGTGGAAGGGACCATTCCCCCTGGGATAAGGATTATATAAGATGTCTTATCTGTGGGCCTGAGAAGGGGCTTGACTCATAGGTGTCCTGGGCTTGGGGTCAGACCAGCACTGCCCCCATCTGCGGGGTGACTTTGCCCTGCTGGTCTGCCCTTTCTGAGCGCAGTGTCCCCTGACCAGTGAGAGCTGCTGTCAGTGCTGGTTTACGGCTCCTGCTCACTGAAGGCTGCTGCGACCAACAGCCTCACCTCCTGAAGTGGCCTACAGAGTCCCTGTTTTGCTGAAAGATCAAGCAGCCCTCACCGCAGAGCTGAGCATCTGTTCTTTGCCAGGCCCTGCGCAGCAATGTGGGCACTCATAGAGAAGTCGACCCAGCCCTGTCTTCAAGGCGCCTGCAGCACAAATAGACATCTTTACCTGGACAAGAGTCGTTCAGACTGTGGTTCCTTGTGTCGTCTCAGGCAAGTCGCCGCTTCCCCCAGGTGCTCTGAGGAGCCCCATTCCCTCATCCCTAAGAGACAGGGTTAAATATGAGGGCAACCGGAAGCTAGGCCCACAGCCCCAAAAAGCGTGAAGGAGTGACCCTGCCCCCATACCTCTGTGAGTCTTAGTGACATCATCCTCAACCCTCTCTGGTTTCCTTAGCAACTGGGGTGCTGGCTGAGGCTCCCCAGGGGCCCAGGCCGTCTGGATTTCCTTGCACAGAACTCTACCTCATCCACATTTTCACAATTAAATTGTCAGTTTGGGTTAAGTGTTGTCTGCTGATGGCTGTCAACCTCTCTCTGGCTTCCCTCATTCTTCACCCAGAGTGGATGAGAACATCTTGCCCCATTTCTCAGTGCTGTGGGCTGAGGCCGGGCATCAGAGTGGAGTGGGAGTAGGAGTTAGGGGGCCCAGCTCTGCCATATGCCTGCTGTGTGGTCTTGGGCAAGTTGATTCCCCTCTCTGGGCCTAGGTCTCTCCATCTTTAAAATAGGGCTAATGATGTCCGCTCAGCCTCCTTTCCTTCCAGGTTCACAGGAATCCATAACTGGCCAGGTTTAGCAACCATGAGGCTCAGCTCTAAACCCTGGGTGGCAAAGAAAATCAGCAGCCAGGCCCCAAAAGAGACTCTCAATCTCGCCCACTAGCTAGATCGATGTTCCCTCTGGCACTCAGGCTGCTGATCTGGCCCAGGTCTTCTATAGCCCCCTTCACAGTTGGTTGTAAATCTAAAAGTTCTCTTCCCAAGGCTGGGTGTGGCAGCACATGCCTGTAATCCCAGCATTTGGGAGGCTGAGGCAGTAGGACTCCCAGGAGTTGGAAGCCACCCCAGGCTATAAGTTGAGTTCAAGACCAACCTGAATTGCATAATGAGACCCTGTCTCAGAAAAGCAAAACACAGAACCAAAAAGAGTGCTCTTGCTAAAAGGGCCCCAAAAATGCAGGGTGGAGGCACTAGACCAGAGAGACAAGGGTTGCTTCCAGGGTTGCTTCCCAGGGCGTGTGTGCCCACACGGCTACTCCCTCCCCACCTGGAGCTCAGGACCTCCCCCCCTGCTTTTCCCCTCAGGCTCCCTCTCCCCTCCCTTCCCCCTCCACCTCATCCTGGAGCCCAGCCTAGCCCTGTTCTCGCTCCACCAGACCCCCACATCCACCCCACCCCCAAACCCAGCCCTCAGCCCAGCCTGAGGCCCTTCCTAGCAGTGTCCTCCTCCCCTCATTTTCCCCGCTGTCCCTCTTCCCGCCGGCCTGTAGCCCCAGCTCCTCGCTTACCCTTCACTGACACCATACTTCTCTCCCTCCTCTGCTTCCCCGTTCCCCCTGCCGACAACCCCTCCCCCAGCCTGGCCACCTGACGATCCCTCTCCCACCTGCACATTATTTATATAGACGTGAAGCTGAGCACAGACGAGTTTTCCATCTGGAACGGTTTATGTACCTGGCAGGAGAGGAACTAACCTTTATCAAGAGGACAGCCCCCATCCCCACCATTTCACATACATCATCTCCTCCTTGTCAGGCCTCACCGCAACCCTAGGCAGCAAATCTGACCTCTCCTATTTTCCAGGTGAGAAAACTGAGGCTCAGAGACAGAAGGGTATTCCACACAGAGTTTGGTTGGGGGCTGAAACCCGAACTGTGTGAGTGCAGAGCCCAAGCTGACTTCAGGCTCTGGTAGCTACACCTCCCTTGGGGCTATGCCACTGCCAGGGCACAGGTATGTGAGAACACTTGCTGTTCAGCTGGGCTTTGCTGCTTTGCAAATGCCGCAGGCCGCTGATGCACTCAGGACGGTGTCATGCAAGTGGAGACCCAGGGAGAAAGTCAGGGACTCTGGGGAGTCAGAGGTTTTCGCTCTACAGGAAGCAGGATCTTCTTCCAGACTGAACCATCCCATAACAGAGGACCCTGGAGAGAGCGCGCTCCTGCCCCTGGGGGTATGCAAGCTGGGGGCTGGGTGAGGAGCAGTCCCTCCTCCACTTGGTCTGTGCAAGCAACAGTGTCCCCATGGCTCTGCCGTGACAGTGGATGAGGCGGAGCCTCCATGGGCCCTGTGCAGCTCCTGGACTGCTGGAGACATCATGGGGGCACTGGGGGTCAAAACCTCCAGGCTGTGTGAGGGGGTGGCACATCTCTCTGTGGTAAGCTGGGGAGATGACATTAGACAAATAACTGGTTTTTTGTTTGTTTTTCTCTTTTTTAAATTTAAGTTTATTGGTACAATGTAGATATACATGATGATCACACTCATTATAGGGAATTCGTACCTGTACATGATGTATGTTGATTCTTTTTTTTCCCCATTTCCCTACCCTCCCTTCAACCCTTCTTCCCCTCCCCATTCACAAAGCTCTGTTTTAATTTTATCCTTCTTTCTCATTTTTTTCTTTCCCTTCCATCCTTTCCCTCTCCCCCACCTAGTTTCCTTTTCCTTTCAGTTTCTTCCTATTTCACAATATCTATTGTGCATTTTGCTTCTTACTTACACTTTCAGTTTCTCACACCAGAGAGATAATGTGATACTCACATATATGTGCCAAATTTATTTCACTTTTTTTTTTTTGTTTCGTACCAGGAACTGAACTCAGGACCTTGCACTTGTCAGGCAGGTGTTTGTGCCACTGAGCTGTATCCCTGATCCTTTTCACTTAAGATTATGGTCTCAAGGTCCATCCATTTAGCTAGAAATGTCTCAAGCTCATCCTTCTTTATGGCTGAGTACTACTCCATTATATTAAAAGACCAAATAATTTTTATCCATTCCTCGGTTGATGGGCATTTGGCTTGCTCCCAATATTTAGCTATTACGAACTGTGCTGCTATAAACATGGGTGTGCATATATCACTGTGGCATGATGCTTTTAATTCTTCTGGAAAGATGCCCAGAAAGGGAATAGTTGGGTCAAATGGGACCTGTAGTCCTAGTTTTTTTGAGGAATCTCCACATTGAGTTCCTCACTGATTGTACTACTGACACTCCCACCAACAGTGGAGAAGTGCTTCTTTTTCCCCACAGCCCCACCAGAAATGACATTAGACAAATAATTGCATGTTTTTAGCTTTTTCACTCTTTAAGCTTCATGTCTTTGTTGCTACCTAACAAACCATGTCTAGATTTCTGACTTGAAACAATGATAGACTCTCCAGCTTCTGTGGGCTACCTGGGCTGCTCAGCTGACTGTGCTGAGCTCAGTCACGCCACTGCACTTGGTGGGTCAGCCAGGGCCAGGCCACTTGGGACAGGAGGTCCTGTCTTTGCACAGGCCTCTGACCACTCGGGGTCCAGCCTGGGCACCTGGCACTGCAGCCATCTGGGCCCCGAGAAGGTGAGAAAGGAGCAGCTAGGCCTTGAGGCCTGGGCTCCAGGACACACAGCACCACTCACCTCCTGCCCACCCACTGGGCTAGTAAGCCAGGAGACAGCCAGGTTCAAGGGTGGGGAAATACACTTCACCTTTGGATGGAACCATATTCCAGAGAGGTCTGTGTGTCCCCGGGATGGGAGGAATTGGTGCTGTTAAGAAGCTGCTTCACTGATCTTCCCAGGAGGGTTCAAAACCAGCAACAAATGACTGTGAGGCTTCTGGGCTGGGTAGGAGAACAGATTTCTCTGTACCCTGCACCTCCCACTGAAGGATGCAGACAAATTGCTCCCTTCCCTCAGCCTTGGTGTCTCTGTGTGTACAGTGGGGCACTGGGTATAGTAGGTCTCTGGCCCTGCACTGGGGGAAGGGGGTGAAACTCCCTCCTCTGCCCCCAGCTGTCTGCAGAGACAATGCACTGTGTTTAAACTAGGCCAAGGGAAGCCTGAGTGTAAAAGGAACTGCCATCTTGAGACATGTCCCAGGGCCAACTGTTCCATATTGTACCTCTGCTGGTGCTAAGTGATGCCCCCTGGCCATCCCCAGGGCCCCTCCTCATGGCAATGACAGCTGTCACTCAAAGGGTGTGTACATGATTCAAGCAACCAGTCAGCCCCTTCTCTGGGCCTGGCAGAAGGAGGAGGCACAGGGTGTCATCTGACTGGAATTCCTAACTGAGGTTATAGGTGGCCTTCTCCCAGGGAGGAGAAATGAGGTCTAGGCATGCTCAGAGAGCAGCGAGAAATAGAAGTAAGTTTTAGCCACACAACCCTTGGAGGCCCAGGTAAGCCCAACTCTGCCTCAGTCACTCTGAATGCCACCCTGATGTCTCCCGAGGCAGCCTAGCCAGTCGGTGTCTCTTGTGGCTAAGCTAGTTGGGTTGGGTTTCTCTCCTGGAGCTGAAAGAGGCCTGAGAAACACAAACATTGTCTCCTGAGCAGCCACTAGCTCGATGAAACAATCGCCAGTTGAAAGCGGCCTTTCAGAAGTGACGCCCTCACAGACGCGACGGGTGGTGTTTGGTTATGTGCACCTAGGAAAGAAACCTCTCCACCGGCCCTGGCCCCCAGGCTGCTCCCTGTGCACTGTAGAATAACAATGCCTCCTGTGAAGTCCAAGGAGGAGGAGGAAGAGGAAGACATGCCCACAGCCCCAGGAGTGCAGTTGGGCTACTCCAGAGTTGTAGGGTCTTACATAAACTCCCCACCGAGCCTGGCTGAGTGGACTCACCTGCAGAGCAATGCCTGTCCCCCAACAGGTGCAGGTCCTGAGGGCACACGGGGATGCTTTCCTGTCACGCTATACACTATCCCCCAGTACGCTCAGGAGGCAGCAGGTTTGTGCAAAAAATGATGTCAGAGATCACAGCAGTTGAGCCACTGAATCCAAGAGCCAAGCTGGGTGCTGTACTGCCGTTTGATCCTGTGACCCCCAAGCCTGGAGGATCTGGCCTTCAAGGCATGGAATCCCCAGGGCGGGAGACAGCCAGTCAGGGCTGCTCTGCACAGACACTCACCCCACCCCCCACCCCGTTCCTCTGGCCTCTCAGACAGGCCTTTCTCAAAGCATCTGGGTTGGAAACTATATGCTTTGGTCTCTGTGTCCACCTGGGAACATGATGGTGAGATTTCTGCCAGTGCGATCTAGGACCAAGATCGGACCCAGTGGCTGGGGTCAGGAAAAGGAGAGCATCTGTGAGCTTCCTGCCTTCACATTCACAGCTTGTCCTTCGAAGTGGCTCAGTCAGGAGACTAAGACTTGGGTTCTAGAGGTTAAAAAGCCCTTGGGGGTTTCCTAGTTCAACTTCTCACCTACAGGTGGTGACTGGGGCTTGGAGAGAACAAATTATGCCTGCTTTCACGGAGCCAACCAGTGGTAGTGCTCACCACTGTAGGCCAGCTCTCCTCATCCCCATCCAGGGCCCCTGGAAATGGCCCACCCACTCCCCACCCTCCCCAACAAGGCTTTGACACCCAAGAAGGAAGCTGAGGTGAGTGCTGGGGTCAGCAGAAGTCCACATGGTGAGCGGAACTGCAGCTGCCCTTACCCCCACATCCTATCAGCCTTGGTGCCTTCCTGCGCAGGGCATCGGAAGGTGGCACTGGAAAGATGTGTGGCCCTGGCCAATGGCAGTCAGGCAGGGGCTGCAACTCTGGCTAGCAGGAAACCCTCAGCAATACTCACAATCAGATAACTAGAATCACTGACCGAGGGAAGGGAAATACATTCACTCCCACGGCAGCAGCCGCTGGAGTGTGCCTGCCCTGCCCTGCCCTGAGCCTGCAGCCCGCTGGCCAGTGTAGGCCTGCCACACAGTGGCAGTAAGCCTTGGCACAGGGAAAGAGAATGAAAAGGGAAAGGGAAAGGGAAAGGTCAAGGCATTCTAAAGATGAAATTAAATCCTTCTCTCAAGCATCTCAGGAATCCACTGCTAAAGTGTACCCTGTTACACAGCTGAGCAGCTGGGGGACAAGGTAGGCAGACCCTTGCTCCAGGTCCCCCTTGACTTTCAGTCCAAGCTGGATGTCCTCCCTGATACCTCCCTTCCCCAGCAAGGAGTTTCTAGCCCTAGCTGAGTCCAGGTCTTCATCCACAGGACAGAGCTGGGTAGTTGGGGGACCAGGGTTCAGGGTTGGGCTTCAAGAGACTTGGGACTATTTCCTGGCCTCCCTCAAGTCTGATGAGACAATGGGAAGTTGACACCTCCTCTCCTGACCTGTTCACTGCAGGCCACAACTATTCTGCACTCTGAGCTGAAAGATCTGAAAGGACCTCTTTTTGAGCCTCAGCCTTAACATCTGTGAAATGGGGAGCCTAATCTTGATTATGGGGAATGTAGAAGATTTCGTGGCATTGTATTATTCTCATTTTATGGGAAAGAAAACTTGTATTACTTTCATGGGAAAGAAAACTCTTGGAGAGTTTAAACAACTTGCTCAAGATCACACACAGCTACAGATAAAATTGGGCAAAATCTATAGTGGAATCCAAAATCTATATTGTGGTTCCAGATTGCTTTGGTACTAACTAGTCCAACTGGGAAACAGAAGAGTTCCGGTGGAAGCACCACTATGCAACTGTTTAGAGACTACTGAACTAGCTTCTCAAGTGAGCAGGAGTGCATCCTAATCAGACTGAGGCCACCTAGAAAGGCTTTGGCGTGGTGATGGTGGAGTAGGGGAAATAGGGTGACTTCTGAATTCCTGGAGGCCCTTGTCCCCTGCCTCTTAGTTGGAACAGCCTTGCTCTCCTCTCACTTCCTAAATGCCCCACCCAAAGTCCCCTTCCCTTCCTGTTGCTTCTATAGTCTGATCCCAGTGCTCTGGGTTAGGAGATGGGGATGCCTCGGGGTGTGTTCACAAGGACAGTGCTGTGACTGTGTGCTGGATTATGTATACAGTTGGTGCTGCAGGCTTGGGAACTGTGTGTGTTCTTACCATATATGTGAACTTGTTTGTGCATGAATTGATTAGAGGCAGTCTGTGTGTTCAGCCTCATCCTAATGAATATGTATGGCCATTTCACAGCTATGTGCTACTGAGTGTGTATGATGTGTCCAAGAATCTCCTGAGCATTGTGTTTATGACCATTAGAGGCGGTATGTCGCAGCTCCATAAGCAAGGGGGACTGACTGTCTGTGGATGATGGTACTTGTGGGGCTGTAAGGCTGATGTGAGCATTGTGTTTTGTAGGTGGAGGTCAGGTTAGGGGGGAAGCCTATGAGTGCCTTCTCATTTGCATCTGCACAGAACAGGGGAAAATATCTGGCACTTTTTGGGACCCTAAGTTTCCATTTCCCTTACTGCTAATGAGCTAGATTATGCTCAAGAATGTTCTGATGTTGAGAGTTCCTAGAAGGTGGAGAAGACAGAAGCTTATGAAACCATAGCACTTGATGGACAGTGAGAAATAGGAGGCACTCTGCTTGGATTTACTGCAGGTCTGGTTGGGGCAAGGGATGCCCAGCCCCAGGCTAGGCTACACTTCTTTGGTTCCCTTTAGGCTCTAAAGACTCCCCAACAGTCATGCCAAGGAATCACCGGCCAAGCTTGACGCCTAAGGTTTACAGGGCCTCCCTTCTCTGCTGAGAGGATGGGATCGTTAACCTGACTCTAGAACTGGAACCGGAGGCCAAGATAGACGGCACCCCGAAAGACCAGGACCTGGACAGGAGCGTCAGTCTCAGGACCCCTGGTACCTGTAAGAGGCAAGTTGAGAGACAAACGCCTGAAGATGCAGGGACCCCAAACTGAGATCCAAGTTCGACTTCCCTCTGGAGGGTTGAAATTCCTTTGCCCAGTTGCTGCTAGGATTCGAGATGGGCCTTACGTGGCCCTGCGCACCTCTGGCACTCAGCAGGTATGCAGCAGGCGGGCTCGGTAAACACCGGCTGTGGCTAGTCCGCCTCTGTACCTCAACAGGGTGTGAAGTCGTCTGGAGAGGCTGACGGGCGCCGTGGGTCTGAGGCGCCCGCAAGGACCCTCCCTCCCCCACCCCCAGCGAGCGCCCGGAGCCACCCGGTGGGGTTTCGGCACGCTGACGTGGGCGGATCAAAGCGGCTGCCCGCGCCTTATAAAGCAGATGAGGCGGCCTGCGCCGCAAAGCGCGCCGGCGAGGGGGAGAGCTGCAGCGAGCGGGCAAGCGCAGGCCCCGGGCGAGCTGAGCACAGCGGAAAGCAGCCCAAGTGCGCGGCAGCGGAACCTGCCGCTGTGGGCCAGCCTCCCGGCGTCCTTCTCCTGCCGCTTCGACCAGAGGGCGCCCTCGCTGCTAGCTCAAGTGCGCTCGGGCGCTCCGGGGACCGCGCTCTCCGCTCCTGGGACTGACCGGGCAGCGGGGCACGAAGGGCACGATCGGAGAGCACCCCACCCGGAGAGGTGAGCAATAGTAGCGACCAGACAGACGCTCTGGCGGGATTCGCTAGCGCGCGGGGCGCCGAGGCCGAGGCTGACGGTGCTTCTTGAGCACCCGCCGCGACCCGCTGGGGCACCGGGGAAACAAACCAAGTCCTCCTCCAAGCCTCTCCACCTCGGCACTCCGAGAAGTTCCACTTCTCGAGCGAAACCTCGTGGACCTGGGGATCCGGACTGGAGCTGATAGGGAGTGGGGTGGATTGCGCGGTGTCCACGGCCCTCTCCGAGTTTTCCGGCCCTGTCCCAAACCGCGGGCCTCGACCCTCTCCCTCCCAGCCGGCCCTCAGATGAGGTCATGCCCGAGCCACCCCGGGGGTGGGAGACTTGGGTCCCATGGCAGAGGGTGTGTGTGGCGAGGTTGGAGAGGGTGGCAAAGGTAGAGAACTTCAGCGGCTCCTACCAAATTGGGAGGTGCAGAGCGGATGCCTTGTTTTGTCAACGGCTCCCAAAGGCAAAGAGGGTGGGGAAGAACCGAGTTTGTTTACAGACCTGAGCTCTAGGCTGGGGTTTGGGAAGGGAGAGCCCTGTACTCCGCCCCGCTGCACATCTGGAGCCTCCTGGAACATCTGGCTGTGCTGGCGCCGGAGCCCCGCACCTCCGCGCCCCCGTCCCACACACACTCAGAGGTGCCCCCATGTCCTGCACGGTTCTTGGGCGTTCAGAGTCGAGCTCCAGTCGGGTAGCAAGAGAATTCCCGAGTTCCCCACCCTTCCTTCCCACTGCTTAAACACCCGGTCTCCGCGGCGACCCGGAGCAGCGTCCACAGACAAGCAGATAGATCCCGAAAGACTCGAGGCTGTGGTCACAGCCAGGTTGCTGGCCAGGCCTCGCTCCGCCTCGCAGATAACCTTGAAGCTGTACCTCAGCGTCCCCGGATCGCCCGGTCTGCTATGAGGGCTGCGCTGCCTGAGGCTTCTGCACAGGCGGGCGCCGGCCTTATGCGAGCGTGGACACTGCCTCTGCGCGCGGTGCCCGGTCTCGGCCCAGCACTGACGCATCTGGGTAACTAAGGCTTTGCTTATCTTCCCCAGCTGGGCTCGGAGAGGCTGCCAGAGCGGCGGGGCTTCTAGAAACTGTAACCTAAGTCTTAGGACCACATGTTGACAGCGCGGCGCTGGGGCCGCTGCGCTTGCGGTGTCCTGTATGCGCACAGCCTGGGGCGCCCTCTTCCATCCCCTGCTGCAGGTGGGGTGACTTGGGCCTATTTCCCGGTGGGGTCGGAAGGGACCTCTGTCCTTCCGTGCACTCCGCGCTGTGATGCGCTCCCGCTATGCCCCTGACCCCAGGAGGCTCCGCGCAGAGCCTGAAGCAAGGGGCCGGCCAGTCGGGCAAGTGGATGTCCTATAGAATGACAGGACTGAGAGGGCAGTCACTTCACACCAAATCCCATGCCCAGACCGGGACACCTGGCGCAGGAAGAGAAGTCTTGCAGAAAGTCCCACGGTGCTGGAGGCTGCGGCCATCCCACCTTGAACCCCGGATTAGCGCCCCCTGGCGAGTGCGTGCTGACCCGCAGGGCGCAGGCTGAGGGTGACCCAGCGGCCCGCGTGGCTGTCCTGGACATTCTCACATGGGACAAGAATAATCAGTCAGGGCTACAGGCCCAGACCAAGAGCCGCCTCCCCTAGCGGCGATTTGGGGCAGTGGAGGGAGAAGTCGGGCACCGCTGGGGCTGCTTGGCCGGCGCAGGGAGTGGCCGGAGGCCTGGGTCTTCGTCCTCTGTGCGACCTGGGCAGCCCCTCCTCTCTCTGCTGAGTCGAGCTGGACACTGTTCCCCGCTGTAAGTCTGTGCGCCCTCTTCTGCGTGCAGCCCCTGCCTCCTCCCCACCCAGGAATGCTTGGCGCCTTGCGGGGAGCCTGCGCTGGGGGGTGAGGGGGGCAGTGACTGGAGTTTCGATCTTCCAACCAGCTAACAGGTATTTGTCTCGTTCTGAGGACTGCGGTAAACTCCCAGGACTAGTGAGAGAAAGGCTTTGGAGACAGCCTTGGTGGGAGGGGAGGGCTCTTCTACACGGAGAACCTCGCGGAGACCCCAGCTTGGACCCAAGTTTGTACTGAGCGTCTTTGTGTTGGGCGCTTCCCTGGGGGACACCGTGGATTAAAAAATGTAATTTTCGGGGGTTTCTCCTTGCCTTCCTCTGAGTTATGCCAGAAGACCCCCCAAGATAGTGAAGGTGCGCGTGTGTGTGTGTGTGTGTGTGCGCGCGCGCTCGCGCATTCTTCAGGCGCACACGGGCGCATACTACACAGATATACGTAATAGTGAAAACAGGCGAAGATGAGCTCGGAAGACTCAGGATTGAGAGGCTGGAAAGTCATCAGGAAATGTGTGAAGTCGGTTGTTTTTATAAAAAGGGAAATTGAGGCTGGGGTGGTTGAGGGCTTGCCGAAGCTCAGAGATTCAGCTGAGGACCCCCTCTTCCTGCTCCAGCGTCCCCCCGCACCCCTACTCCCACACGGGGTCGGGGACCTCCTTTTTCCAACTGCAAACCCGTTAGAAAGGAATCCCTTTGTCTCTGCGCCTCCCGAGGGGAGAGGAGCTTGGGCTGCTATAACTCCGGGCGAGGGCCAGGTGTTGGTAAATTTGGGAGAAGCTGGGAAGAGAGTTAATGAGGTGAGAATGAAGAGGGGGAAAAGCCGCAGAAAGCAACTCTGCGGGCTGTGACCGGGAGGGGTGGCGGCTCATCCGAGGCCCTGGGGCGCCGCCTGGCGGCCCCGGGTAAGGTCTCACAGACCCGCGGGCGTGGGGCAGCTGTTCGTTCGCTATGTAGAGCCTTGCCACCCCATTTCTCATCCTCCTCTTCCCGAACTGAAAAGCCGATGCCCAGACAAGCTTCCATGGCCTCTCTGATGTCACTGGACGTCCGTAGCCTTTAGAACAGACCCCCAAGCTCGGACCTGCGCTCATTTAGTTGAACAACCCATTCACATCTCTGGGCCTCCGTTTTGTCAGAGTAAAGGCCAGAGATGGTACCTGTCCCCAAACTGCTGGGAGGCGCAAAGGCGAGATCATGTTAGGAGAAGGTTCTTTAGAAAAGGTGATTTACATCCAAATCACCCCATTTCCCCATTTTACAGAAGGGGTAAGCTGAGGCCCAGCGGGGCAGGAGAATTGATAAGGTCATAATTGTTAATATCTCGAGAACCCAGATCTGAGGCCGGGGTGCAGGACCTCTTACTCCTCTCCTTTCCACTCGTCAGTTGGTGTCTGTGTGCCTGTCCCCGTTTCTCCCTCGGCTGCCCCTAATTCGAGCCAGACGCCGGCCCCGGGTGACGCGGGCGGGAGGGGCGCTCGCCGAGCTCTCGGCCTCCCCTGGCGACCCCTCCTTTGTAATTTGAATAAGACGCCTCCGCCCGCCAGCGCGCGGTCTTAACGCGCCGCCCCGCTCTCCCGACTGCAGGCGGTGTGCGCGCAGGACCAGCAGCGGTGGCCGTGCAGGCAGCGGGACTTCGGCGCTGCTCCTGCTGGGTGCGACGCGGGGAGCACCCGCCGCGCGAAGATGAGGGCGCGGCCGCAGGTCTGCGAGGCGCTGCTCTTCGCCTTGGCACTCCAGACCGGCGTGTGCTATGGCATCAAGTGGCTGTAAGTAGGGACTCTGCGTCCACTGACGGGCGGGGACGGGCGGCGGGGCGCAGCGGAGTGCATGAAGGAGTCCCTGTGGGTTGGGCGATCGTGCCCAGTCCCGAGGTCCCAAGTCGATTTGGGGGGTCTTGGGAAAGTCATCCTTAAGCCTCAGTTTCTTCCTGTGTAAAATGCCGTCCTTCCCTCCCAGGGGGCTTGCGAACTGGGACAGGAGGTGCCGTGGGGCTCCACAGGACAGCTCTGAAAATTCAGCCTCGTCCAGGGGTGCGGTCAGGGGTCTGCTCTGGGCGTAGGGGGCCAGCTCAGGATAGTTTCTGTTCAGCCTCCTTGTTCAGCTGGAGGTCTGGAGAGGCAATCTTGACCCCTGCACCGGGGTGACCTTGGGAAAGTGTCACCGCTTCTGAGATCCGCAGTGTACTCCTCTGTCAAAGGAGGATAATCTCCAGGTTCCTTGGAGCCCTGGAGAAGAGGCTCCCGAGAGACACCGTTAGCTATCAGGTGTGGACACTTGTTCCTGTAGGTACGAATGATCCCTGGGAGATGGCAGGAGAGCCTCCTGTCTGCAGGGGTGCCCGGTATCCGGGCTGTGCAGGATGGAGGAGTGACACCCAGCCCTTCCTGGAGGAGCCGCCCCTAGACCGGGAGAGATAAGCCCTGGCTGTAAATAACTCCACAAATGTCCCAAGTGCCCAGGAGAGACCAGTGCCTCAGTGTGGGGGCCCAGAGACCAGAGTCAGAGGGGGCGGGTGGGGGAGTTGTCAAACACTGGGACTCTGGATTTTCCAGGGCTTGGCCTGGCCGCCGCGGAGTTGGAGGGAGCTGGTTGGGGGACTAGGGAGGGGGACCTGCTGTTAGAGGAGCAAAGGCCCAGGTGGGGAAGTCCAGGACTGGAATTGGTGCAGGGGCAGGGAGCAAGCAGATAAAACAGCAGGGGACAGATTATGGGAACTGGGGAGGGGCCTTCGGAGGCTTTGTGGATTAACTGAAAGACTGGGTGATAGCGGTTGGGCCACCAGCAAACATTCTCGAGGTCACTGGCCCTGCCCCTTCTGGGCTGAGTTATTGATTAATTGATGACTCAAGAGCAGGAGAACCCCGTTTTCCTGTGCTTCCTGTTTGCAAGGAGAAGCCTGGCCCAATGGTCTGTGGCTTGGGATCCCCCCAGCTGCCCCTCAGGAGCTTTGTGAGAAGCCACCACCTTCCTCCTCCTGCCGAGCACCCAGTGCTCTTCCTACCAGCAGAATCTGGGGTCAGTGAGAGAAGCCCTTCTCACCCAGCACCCCCTTGGAAAGGATTTATAGAAAGGCACAAGGAGTGCCAGAGACTGGGAACTGGGCTTGAATGACATTGGGTGCTCAGAGTCATGAGAACATTTCTGTCACCCCTGTCCTGCATTGGGTGTTCTGAGGCTCTGAGGAGTGTGTGACTCATAGCGGCCCCCAAGCTGGCATGTGCCCAGTCAATTGCTGGTGGAGGCCAGCACCAGGTTATCCCCACCACACAGCCAGCTGCGACAGAAGAGTGCACACTCAGCATCTCCCAGCCGCTCCAGGAGATGGAGGTGTGAAAATACAAGGTAGACAGCGATCTGTGTCCTGAAAAAGGAGGCATGGGAGCCAAGAAAAGGGGCAGCCACTTCCCCAAGGGAAGTGAGTGCAGCTGGGCTTAGAAGCACAGAGAGGGTTGTGACAGGCAGAGATGAAATGAATGTAGGCAGGAGGAGCAGCATGGGCAGATGGCAGGGGCAGGACCGTCCTGCAGAGAAACTTGTAGGGATCCGGAGTCACGAGCACCTGCTAGTAAGTGCCCAGACGTGGCTCCAAGAGCTGTCGTCACAGAATTTGTTACTACTCTCATGTGGTAGGTGATATGAGGAAATTAAGGTACAGAGATGGTAATTCCCCCATGGTCTCTGAGCTGATTCATGGTAGCTATGGGATCAGAAACCAGGCTGATGGGCTCCAGGGGGCCAAATTTCTTGATAATAACTAATCTCTTGCTGGAGCTGAAGGCACAGGGGAAGTGGGAGAAGGGGTGAAGTTTAAGAATAACTTACACACGTGCACCTAGACACGTGCATGCACACATAGTTATGTACACCCACAGTCTTGCTGCCTGCCATGCACAGTTCTAAATACCTAATGTTTATGGTTTCATTCAGAACTCCCTCCCACCCTGTGCCATGGCTTCTGCCATTGTCCAACTCATTTGGAAGAGGAAACAGAGGCATGAGGGTGTTCTTTAACATACAGGGTGTCACACTCAGGAGATGATAGAGGCAGGATTTGAGTTGGGCAATCTGGCTACAGCCTGTTGGTCACAGGAAGCCTCAGGCCAGTTCAGTTGGACAGTGGGGATGGGAGTATCAACTGTCCTGGGGCAGGCCCTGGGCTTTGGAAAGTGACCTGGCTATGAAAGGGACATTTAACACAGAGACTGAAGCCAGAGGTGGCTAAGTGACCTGGGATCCCCACCTGTGGGCACCTGGGGCAGCCTGAGCAGGTAGAATGGGGGAAGGATCAGGGTCAGGACCTACCTGCCCCTGAGAGTGCCTGCCTATGAAAACCCCAGAACCCTCCCAGGCCAGGTTATAGGAAACCCCAGAGCAACAGGTGTGGGAGGAATCTGGGTCACTCACCCGATGGCTGCTCTGGGTGGTGAGGGGGGTCCCAGCTCCCGTGAACCATCACAGCTGCCCTGTGGAGGTCAGGCCTAGGCTGGATGGGAGACCCAGGAAGAGGGCCCCCGCCATGGGCAGGCTCCCACCTGCCATTCACAAAGGGGCAGGGCCTCTCAGAAAGTCCCAGGAGAGCTTAGAAGAGCTGTAGCTACTGCAAAGTGGGGTGGGGCACCAGATGGCAGCCAGAATCCCAGCCCGGGCTCTACCCTGAGGTCCTGGCAGTGCCTTCTACACAGGATGGGATCTGCTGGCTCCAGGCCCTTCATCAGCCTCAGTTTCCCCATCTATACAGTGTAGGAAAGGAGCTGGCCTGGGTCCTTTCGGCTCTGAAGCCCTGGGACAGATGCCTGAGAGAGAACAGGAGGACTCTCAGGCCATGAAACCTGGGGGCTTCTTCCCGAGCCTGGAGTGGCTGGGGAAAGGGGATAGTTCTGAGCCCTGGTTCCTAGATGCAGGGCCTCACCAAGGAACCATAACTTGCAGAAGAGGGCAAGGCTCCCCAAGGTCACCCCAGGGAGTAGATGGAAGGCCAGAGCAGGGCTGAGTTTGTCTGGATCCCAGGTTCCTCTTCTGTCTTCCCTGCTTCCTGGGTGCCAGGGTGAGTTGTGACCCAGGGCAGCCCAAAGGGCAGTAAGTAAGTGGGGCACAAATACCTGATTTGGGGAGCAGGGTCTTCTCAGACTCCATCGCTCCATTGTCAGCATGGTCCACACAGCCAACACTGCCTGGCTTCCTGGGCAAGATTTACACCCTGCCGGGGGCCAGCCCCACAACCCTGCCCAGGCTCCTCCTCATCCTGGAGGTGTGGCTGTTGATGTCAAGACCTACCTGAACCTGACTGTTGACCTCATCCTATCTCTCTCTGTGTGGGAATGAGGGGTTGCCAGGCTGCATTCTGGGTACGCTGGTAGGGGCTCTTCCAAGGCCTTGGGACCCCAGCTCTGCCAAGGAAGTCCCTGCTAATGGATGGGTTGGGTACCATGCAGTCTGAGCAGCTGGACTGCATAATGAAACACCTTAAGGCCTTGGTACTTGGAGCCCTTGGCTGAGAATTCATCCTGCCCTGTGCCGAGGGGAGAGGGACACTGCGATGGGTCGGATGGGGAAAGAGGCCCGTGCTGAAGGTGGCCATACCTGGGCAGGTGCCTGAGAACTTCCTGAGGGCAGGGTTACTGGCACCTCTGCAAAATGGCTCAGCAGGGCACAGCAGGAGACTGCAGTAGTCTGGCAGGAGATGCAAGGCCCTGCAGAGGCCTCAAGAAGGGGAGAACCCCCTGGGGAGGCATGGAGATAGGCTGGTGGAAAGGAAAAGACAGGGAGGGTTGTCCCATGGGTGGAAGGTGAAGCTATTTGTCCGACTTGGGTTACTGTAAAATGTCCTTGCAGTGGGAACCTCGTATTAGTCATGGGCACTGATTGCTATGGATGGGGAAACTGAGGCCAGGCAAGGGTCAGTGACTTGCCAAGGGCACGTGAAAAGTGAGTAGCTGAGCCAGGTCACCCCGGAGTCAGCCCCAAAGAAGCCAGCTCCCACAGCCGCCCAAGCGGAGCCCCTGGCACAGGCCTCGCCCGTGAACTCTCTGTTCCCTCCTGTCCTTTCTTCCACCCGCTCCCCCACACCCCCTCCCCTAGATAAACCAGAATGTTTCCAATTAGGGGTCTGCTGACGTGAGGCAAGCCTGGGGAGATGTCCACACCAGTGACTCCCCTGCCCACCGCCTTAATCCTTGATTACCTCCCCAAGGGGGATTTAGTTAGAAACGGTCATTACCACTAATTACCAGATGACCGCTAGGCCCTCCTGGGCAGCAGAGTCCGCTGCCTTGGCCTGGGGCTCCTGTGGGTGGGCCTCCCCCACACGTGGGGCCCGCCTGTCCCATCAGCAGCTCCCTCAGCCCCAAGGCAGGTCCCCAGGGCTCTGTGCTGCCCACTCCCACCTCCAGGTGTCTGCAGAACAGCTTCCCACACATCCTCTGGGGGGGTCTGAGCCTCATCTGGGAGGCGTCTGGCAGCTTGCAGGGGAGGCTGTGCCTGCTGCCTTTGGATGGGAGCTGAGACCCCAGAGGGGCTCCAGGGTCCCCAGCCGCTAGCACCTTAGAGCTCCCATCCCTGAGAACTACAGCGCCCACCCCTCAGGTGCTGCCTGTCTTGTGCTCCGCAGGAAAAGCTTTGCCCCCATCCCGACATTTCATGTAGGGGGCAGGAGCCTAGGTTAAATACCCTGGAAGGCGGTTGTGCAGTGCCTTATGGGGCCAGATGTTTGATTTGCTGTTGCTCATGGAATCTTTCCCATTTAAAACAGAAAACTGACTCAAAGTGGAGGGGAGGAAGCTGGTGAAGGCAAAGAGCAGAGTGGGTGCAGGGCAGGCCCATGTGGCTAGCCCAGGACAGCACATCAATCCGAGAGAGGCTGGAGGCACTTAGAGTCTGTTGAGAAATGAAGCTGGGGCGACTGGGGGTACTGGGCAGGCGCTACCCCTGGCCCCACCTCAGTGCCTTCATTTATGATCCCCTTATCCAAGCCCCCCTTGCAATGGGAAGTAAGAGGCTGTGAGCGTGAAAGAGAGCTGTGCACACGTGGGGCACGGCCCAGCACACTGTTGTTGGGTAGGGTTAGGGTCTGTTAACCACCGGGACCCCGCAGAGGTGATGACATTTGCTTCTGTGTGGTCAAAGCCCACCCAGTCAGGGCTCTCGGAAGCAGACAACAGGCTCCCCTGGAAGGTGAGGTCGGGAAGCCATGTCTGAGGCCACTGTGTAGCATCCAGACACACCCAGCATGTCCCTGCTTCTGCCTCGGAGGGTGGGGACAGGCTAGCCCAGGCCACCCACAGTCATTCTCAGACTGTTACAGCACCCCAACCACAGACACCAGGCCAGGCCTGCTTGCCTGGGGCCTCTATTTGGTTGGTATATTTGGAAGTTATAGGGTGAGTGGGGTATGGCAGGGAGTGAGAGGTAGGAGGAAGGAAACAAACCTACTGAGTATTTAATGTGTACCTATTATCTCACTTAGCACTTGCCTGCATTTTGTAGTAGATGCTCAGAGAGAAGCAGCAATTTGCCCAAGACTGCATACCCAGGGTAGAGCTTGTTCTAGAACCCACATCTACTCACAGCTGAGAATCACCTGGCAACAAGCTGGGGAGCCTCATGTCTGGATATTCCAAATGCTGTGATACATCATCTTATTTAAGTCTCTCCATAACCTTTTGAAGAAGAAATGGTCACTGTTAACAGCTGAGAATTGTGAGGCTCAGGGAAGCTGGGTAATTACCCAGGTCTCACTACTGGTATCCAAAGCTCTTTCCTGGGCCGAGCCAGGAGCTGGAAGAGCTGGGTCCTTGCCTTCTAGCTATTGATAGGTTGATCCAGCCATTAGTCTAAGGCATGCTGGAAGATCTATGCCATGTTCATTACCAAAGGAGTCAGGAAGAGTGGGTGCTTAGTAAGCATTTCTCCCACAGGTAGGTGAAGTTCACTTATTTATTCCAGTATGGGAGTAGGGGGAAAGGCATAAGGAAAAGTTTGGGCGAAGGCACGATGGTGGGAAATCTCTCTCACTGGATCCCTTCTTGGGAAACACAGTTTATAGGTACAGACACTAAGGCCAGAGGAGCAGTGAATTATCCAAGGTCGCACAGCAAGTTAACAGCAAAATCTGGATTAGAAACAAAATGTTTCAAGTTTTGATCATCCCCAAAATGAGTGTCGTTCAATTCTCCAGTGGCAGTTCTTTGCGTGGATGGGAATTTTGCAACGTGACTGGGTTTAGTAATTAAATGAAACAATGACTAGAAGCTCCTCAGTCATATACATATAGTAGGGGCTCAATTAATAGTGTGTATAATTATTATGATTATAATAACCATGTAGTTTAGTTTTTGGCACATAGCTGCTCAATGCCTAATAAATGTTGAATAGAGTAATAGTTGGCAGCTGTGGTGGATTACAGAACTTTGTGAACTTCAAAACTGTTTGGTAGGCTGAGGCAGGAGGCTCGTTGCAAGTTTGAGAGCAGCCTGGGCTACAAAGTGAGTTCAAGGCTAGCCTGAACTGCATAGTGAGACCCTGTCTCAAAAAATAGGCCTGGGGATTTAGCTCAGTGGTGTAAGCACCTGCCTGGTGGGCACGAGGTTCTGAGTTTGAGCCCTGGTACCAAAAAAAAAAAAAAACCAAAAAAGCAAAACTGTTTGTTGTCCATGCAGTCATACAGCTTAGGCAGGATGGGTATTGTGAACCTATGTTATAGTTAGGGCCCAGAGAGGACAGTGATGTGCCCAAGGTCACACGGGGCCGGAGGGAGAACCATTGCTCTGCCAGGTAGCACTTTCCCTCCTAGCATCCTGGCTTTTCCAAGAAAGGCTCCAGAGTTCATTGAAAGCCAGGGCCGGGTGGGTGGTGGAGGCACCGTGGCAGTTCATGGCCCGGTCTTTCTTTCACTGCTTGCTTTTGGCGGTGTGCAGGGCACTGTCCAAGACGCCGGCAGCCCTGGCACTGAACCAGACACAGCACTGCAAGCAGCTGGAGGGCCTAGTGTCGGCGCAGGTGCAGCTATGCCGCAGCAACTTGGAGCTCATGCACACCATCGTGCATGCCGCCCGAGAGGTCATGAAGGCCTGCCGCAGGGCCTTTGCTGACATGCGCTGGAACTGCTCCTCCATCGAGCTCGCCCCCAACTACCTGCTTGACCTGGAGAGAGGTAGGGGGCTGTGGGGTTGCTGAACATGTGCGGGTGGGGGTGGAGGAATTCTGGTACACATCTGTGTGTTTGGATAGGTGGATGGATTCATGGATGGATAGATGGATTCTTGGGCCTGTGGATGGATGAGTGAAGAGGTGGATGGAAGCACAGATGGGTACAGGCAGGCATGACTGGCTGGATGTGCGGGCAGATGCGTCATTCATAGATACAGGTGTTCAGGCATGAATTAATGGGGGCAGAAGCATGGGTGAGTGAATATATCAGCACAGGGCAGCCTGAGCCCTAATTCACTCAAGAGCGAAGGACCCAAGAGGCTTGCAGCAGCCCTGAGGTCATTGCTTACATTGGGAGGAGAACGTGCAGATGAAGCCCACCCTTTAGCCCACAGGTGTACTCCAGGCCATCCCAGACCAGACTGATGGAAACTTGCTGTGCCCTTCACAAAATGGTTAGGGACAGAACAGCTGTGAGGCAGACTTCCTGGAGGAGATGGGTGCAGGGGACCCAGAACAATAGAGACACTTTCGACAGGCCCTTTCGACCATTCCCTACACGGTAATAACTTCTCTCAGGGATCCTGAGCAGTGACAGCTAATGTCTGCACGGCACTTGGCAAAGCTCCCTCCCTTCCTGAATTATTTGAACGCCTGGGCAAGCCTGCAAGGTAGGTATTATCTCGTGTTCTGCAGCTAAGGTAACTGAGGCTCCAGAAGGGGAAGCAACTTCTAGGTAAGAGATGGAACCAGGCCCAGTCCCAGGGCCAGCACAGCCCCATGTTAGTTTCCCCGGGCTGCTGTCACAGTGTGCCACAAACTGACTGGCTACAAACCACAGAAATGTATTGTGCCCCATTCTGGAGGCTGGAAGTCTGCAGTCAAGGTGGCAGCAGGCCCTCTGCACACTCGCCTCCTTCCTTGCATGCTCCTAGCTTCTGCTGGTTGCGGACAGTCCCCTGTGTCACCTGACTTGCAGCTGCAGCACTTCTTTCCCTGCCCGGGTCATCACGACTGGCCCTGTCTGCTGTTCCTCAAGCCCTTCTGCCAAAGCATGCAGGGCTGTGGGCAGCAGAGCCTTAGAGTAAGGAGTTGTCTCTGGCCATTGTCCTTCCTCATGTGTCTGTGTCCAGACTTCCCTCTTCTAAGGCACTGGCCACTGGCTCAGGACCCCCTGATCCAGGATGATCTCATGTTAGCTCCACAGCAGCCACAAAGATCCTATTTCTGTATACGGTCATGCTCACAGGTACCCTGAGTCAGGACTTGGAAATATCTTTTGGGGGAACACAGTTCAGCCCGCAGCAGGCCCTCTGCACACTTGCCTGCCTCATCAGGTCATGAGTCCTTGGTGGCACTCAGGGCCTGAGTCTTCACTTCTGTAGAGCAGCCACTCACACTAGTGCGGGACAAGCAGAGGCCAAAGTAGAGTGCTGCAAGTGTGCGCAGGAGTGTGTGTGTGTGTGCCTATGGGTGTGTGGGGCTGAGAGCGAGTGTGCCAGTTAGCTGGTGGACTTGTGGGAGAAGTAGAGGAGAAGAGATGACAGATTAATGGCCCTGATGCAGTCCTACTCCTGTACCACCCTCATGACAGCCCCTGTCTCTGTCTGAGCCCACGGGTGGGTAGGGAGAAGGACTCTCAGGCCTGGGCCAGGTCTTATCCTTGGATCAGTTCATGCCTGCTGACCATGACCTCTGGCCCCATAGGGACCCGGGAGTCAGCCTTCGTGTATGCGCTGTCGGCTGCCACCATCAGCCACGCCATCGCCCGGGCCTGCACCACTGGCGACCTGCCCGGCTGCTCCTGCGGCCCTGTGCCAGGTGAGCCACCCGGGCCCGGGAACCGCTGGGGAGGATGTGCGGACAACCTCAGCTACGGGCTCCTCATGGGGGCCAAGTTTTCCGATGCTCCTATGAAGGTGAAAAAAACAGGATCCCAAGCCAATAAACTGATGCGTCTACACAACAGTGAAGTGGGGAGACAGGTAACCACCCACCCCACCCGCCCCAGATGGTGTGCTTGTGCCATTGGCTGGAAAGGGCTGGCAGTGTCCCCAGAGGAGGGGTGGGGGGCGGACCTTCATCACCTGCAGCCTCTCTCAGCTCTGCCCTCTCCAGTGCTTGGGGCTTGCCTGGCCCTCCTCCCCCAGGGCCTTTCCCAGGATTTGGTTGTTGGGGCAGAAGGACCACTGAGCAAGGAGACAGGACCTCTGAGTTCTGGCCTTGGCTCTGGCTCTAAACTCACCAAGTGATGTTGGGCAAATCACCTCCTCTGTGGCCTCAGTTGTTCTCATTATAAAATGGGGTTTGGGGGTTCAGTCCCATCTGGTGTGGTCCTCACCCCTTCCTCCAGGGTATGGAGGGGAGTGTGGGCAATGGAGCCTTATACTAAGGATCATCTCCTTGGATTTCAAGGGGAGTCCCCAAACCCAGCCTAGCCTCCAAAATGCAGTTACCCCATCTACCTTTATCAATGGTTCATAAATTCCTCAACTCATTGAACAGGGTGAGGGAGGGCAGAAGTGATGGAAAAATTAGATTTGAAAATTAAAACAAACTTTATACCCATCTGTGGTGCAGACACTGTTAGGCACTTCAGTTTTCCCACCTGTGGTCTAGGAACAGCTCTATGCAGGATATTGTACTCATTTTACAGATAGAAAGGCACAGGAAGGCACCGTGTCGGGTATAGACAGCATCTCATGACCATAGGTGCCGTTTGACATAGGCACCAGGGAGACAGAAAGCTTCGGTGGCCCAGCCAAGGACAAAGGCACAATGGAGCCCAGGTCTGTGGGACTCTGCACCCAAAGGCCTGCTTGTTCTCACCTTCTCTTTTGATCTCCTTTGGGTGAGGCTCCTTGGATGTCCAGGCTATAGGACAGTCTGGGAAACTGAGACCAAATCGCACCGTGGGTCCATCACAGAGCCTGGCCAGGGACTCAGGCCTCCTGCCTCCCAGCCCTGCCTCCCGTGCCCCAGCAGGTGCCTCCAGCCAACCCCACCCTAGACCAGGCCCGAACCTCTGGCAGCCAGGAGTACAGACTGCCCATGTCAGTGTGTGCAGAGAGGCAGTCAGCCTCAGGCACACCCAGCCTGTTTCCAGGGCCATCTGAGGAAGGCTCGCTGGCCCCAGCAGGACTGTACGAAGAGTCAGCAAGATCACAAATGCAGCAGTTTAGTGCTGGCACATGGTGGCCTCAGGAGACCACTCCCCGCCTTACACCCAGGAACTGAGTCTGGCTTTCCCTTCCTAGGTGACTTTCAGTGGCAGGTGCCTGTAGCTGTGTTTACTCAGTCCTGTGCCTTCCACAGGCCTTGCTTAACAAATTCCAGCTTTTACACCCAAATGGGCTCCTTCCATCCCGACTCCCTGCCATTGATGAGGGGCAAGCAGCAATAGGACCTTAAGCAGCTCCCTAATTTACTGATGGAGTAGTTTGGAGCAAGTCCATGCCTGCTCTGTGCCTCAGTTTCCCTGTGCATTAAGTGGGCCCTGATGACCCGGGACCTTTGCAACTTTCTGCAGGGCTGGCAGGAGGGCAGACAAGACAGGTCTGGGCAGGAGCTGTGCATCCTGTGCAAAAAAGAAGAATTTAAAAGGTTAGACAGAGAGGCCTCAGAAGGGATCTATTATCCTCAGGCACAAATGGGGAAACTGAGGCCCAGGAAAGGTGGTGAGATGTAATCATTTTTGAAGCCAAGGCTAGAGTCTGCCCAAATCCCTGGGCCCAAGCCTCTCCCTTCCATCATATTTGATAGACTGATTTTTCAGAAACAGTATTGAATTAGCTTTGTAGCTCACCACACTTTTTCATGTATGTCGTCTCATTCATCCTTACCAAGGAATGATGTGCAAGGCAGGAATAATGCGCCCACATTGCACCAAAGAATACAGTGGTCCTGAGTGGTGATGGAGCCCTGATACTGCAGGAGAAAGGCCAACTAGGGGCAGACAAGAGGAGGCGCCCCTAAGTCTTGCCCTGCCTCTTCTTCCCTCCCTTCCTCCCCATTTCTCCCTAACTCCCTTCCCTCCTTCCCTTCTTTGGTCTGCATTTTTCCAACAAGCCTTTAGTGAGCTTTAGTTGTTTTTGTCTTTGTTTTATTTTGAGACAGGGTCTCTCTCTATAGCCCAGGCTGGCCTTGAACTCACAGTCCTCTTGCCTCAGCCTCCCAAGTGCTGAGATGACAGGCATGTCCCACCACACCCAGCTAGTCAGCCCCAGTTTCATGGGAAAGAAAAGACACAGCTTTTGAAATCACCCTCAGGCCTGGATTCTGTTTCCAGCTCCACTGTTTTTTAGCTGAGCAACATTGGACATGAGACTCAGCCTCTCTGAGCCTGCGTTTCCTCTTTTTAAGATGGAGTGAATAATGATACCTCCTGGAAGGGCTGTGTGATGACTAACCCTATTATGTGTAGAGCAGTTGGTGCACAGAAAGTGCTTGATAAGTGGCATCCTTTATCCCTGCGAATGCCCCTCCCTCTCTGCCCCTCTCAGCTGCACCCAGGTTGAAGCATGACCCACACAACCTCCCAGCTTTTGAGCTAAACATTCCATCCCTTGAGGCTCAAGTGGGCAGTGAGTGGCTGAGAGCACCCAGCCAGGCAGTGGGGTCCAGAGTCCTGGGGCAGGTGGGAAGGGAGCTCTGGCCACACCACCTGACAGCCCCCACTGTCTGCAGGCTCTCCGCGCCTCTCTGGAAGTGAAGTGTAAGTGCCATGGGGTGTCGGGCTCCTGCTCCATCCGCACCTGCTGGAAGGGGCTCCCGGAGCTCCGGGATGTGGCTGCCGACCTCAAGACCCGATATCTCTCAGCCACCAAGGTCGTGCACCGACCCATGGGCACTCGCAAGCACCTGGTGCCCAAGGACCTAGATATCCGGCCTGTGAAGGATTCTGAACTCGTCTATCTGCAGAGCTCACCCGACTTCTGCATGAAGAATGAGAAGGTGGGGTCCCACGGGACACAAGACAGGTAAGGCCCTGCACACCCCAAGAGACACTGTGTCCTAGCTCAGGGCCAGGCACACAGTGAGGACTTGAGCTAAGTGGAGGTGAGGTGACCCCAGGAAAGCTGAGCAGAGGTCCTAGGGAGACCACTGCAGAAATTCTGGGAGTGCACGTCTTTTTCTGGCAAGGGTCCCAAGGATGGAAGCTGTAGGAGGCCCCCACCCTACCTCCCCTCCATGGGGAGAGGCAGGAACTATCAAGAGACAGAAGAGGAGGCTGCCCAACCAACATAACACAGGCGTTCAACAAATGTTTGTCAAATGAACAGATGAAGGATAAATGTCCTACAATCTGCTTGTGTGACAAAAAAGGAACTGAGAGGCACAGGGAAGGTGGAGGCGGAAACCGCAGCATGACCACCCAGGAAGTTTGCAGACACGAAGGAGAGCAAGATCTCCATGCCTTCTGTAAAGAAACTCGCACTCGTGTCCCCTGACATGTGCAAGTGCTCCTCCAAATCCCCAGGTCCTCATGTGTCCCAGGGGTTGGCTGGGCTCCCCACGGATGGCCCTGTCCTGACTGCAGACCTACTGTGTGCTGAGTGGTGCGGGTGAACATCCTCTGGAGGAAGCCAGTCCTGAGCCACTAGAACAGAGAGCCATGTGGCCAGAAGTGGCCGGGATGCACTCCTGGGCCGTGCACCAGGACAAGACATACACTCAGATGAAGAAGGCCCCGAGGAAGCCACAGTAAAGATTTGATTAAGCCTGTGTTTCCCAAGGGTGCTGGCCAGGGAACTCTTTTATTAAGGAGCCCCTAATAGCATTCCACAAAAGTGGTGTGCGGCGGGGCTAGAGGAATATTGAATGGGGAGCGGGTGTCTGGGAACAAGTCTGGCACATAGTTGGTGCCCAGCCAGCATCTGTTTCCTCCGCAGCCCATGTTCCTGTCTCCAGGAGGCAAGGGCGGGTTTGGGGGCTCCATCCCCACAGCCAGGGCAGCAGACTCTGTGAGGAGGCCCAGCTCCCATCTGGAGGCCAGATTGAGGGGATCGGGGAGAGTGAGGATAGAACGGGTCAAACTGGGGAGACAGAAAAGAATAAGATCTGTGTAGAAGCAGCAGGGTGGAGGTGGAGAGAGACCTCAAGTGCCCAACCTGTGACGGAAGGAAGCCCAGGGACGAAGCCAGCCCAGAAGGCCCTGACCCAGCCTGAACATCTAGGAAGGCTTCCTGGAGGAGGGCAGTGTGGCTGATTGGTTATAGATTGGGCATGCAGTGGTTTGGAGGTGAGTGGGTCTGGTTAACAGCTCAGCCAGATGCGCAGGTGGCATCACTCCAGAGGCTGGCCCCTCTCCAGGGAAACTGAGGCCTCCTAAGCCGAGCCTGCTTGTCATATTTCTCCTAGAGGCCCCTGGAAACTATCCTCCCTCCCTCCCTGGCCTGTGCCCCTACTTCCCAGGCATCCCAGTAGCCTGGCCAGGCCCATGCCCCGTGGTTGTCAACTCCCATCCCAAGTACCACGTCAGCATAGTCTGGCTTCTGGTGTTGGAGGCCAGGGTTCAGACACTGCATGCTGAGGATCAAGAGATGGAAAAGGGGCTGAGGATATAACTCAGCAGCACAGCTCCTGCCTGGCAAGCACAAGGTCCTGAGTTTGTTCCCGGTAGGAAAAAAAAAAAAAAAAAAGAGAGAGAGAGAGAGAGATGGAAAAGGCACCTGGCCAGCCTCCTGCCACTTGGGGTGGTATAGTCAGCCAGAGGCCTAAGAGTGGGCTTCAGGGGACTCATGGTGCTGAATGGCTAAACAAAGTCCAGAAAAATGACTTAAGTCACCCAGCCAATAAAAGCAGAACTGGGGTCGGAACCCAGGTCTGTCTTGCTCTTGGGCATGCGTTCTTCCTGACGTTCTTCTCGCTTCTAGCCCATATGTAGGTTACCTGTACTTCTCTCTCCAAGGGCTCCTCTCCCCTCACCCCAGGGCTCACCCAGCCTCTTCCTAGCCTCTGTCCTCTCACTATTCTTACTCCAGGTCCATAGCCTTTGCCCAGGCTTTTCCCTTAACCTCCCACATGCTTCCCCTTCTCTGCCCTTAGACATCTGCTCATATGTTGCTTGGCCGCAGGAAGCCTTCCTGAGCTTTCACAAATCCTGTGGTCAGCCTGTGTGACTTGGGCAAGTCCCATCTTCATTCTCTGCCTTAATTTCCCCATTGATAAAGACAAGGATCGGATTCAGTCATCTCTAAGGCTTGCCCAGTTTGGGCATTGTGGGGCGCCTCTGTCCACATGGCTGTGGGGATCCTTTTGTCCCTGCCTGGTCCCCACAAACCTCTGCTACCAGCAACATGTTCTGTGTGGCTCAAGGGAGGCGTGCAGTGGCCTTGGTGCCAGCACAATGCAAACCCTGCTTGCCCAGCAATCTGTGAGAGTTTGAGTGGCCGTGCCCCTTAGCTGAGCCAGTTTCATCAGGTAATAGCACAGTGATGCCACCCAACCAAGGGCCCTGCGTACCTCCAAGGAGATAAAGTCCTGAAGGGACACCCCCAGCCCCTATGAAACCCATGGCAGGCGGCCCCCTCCTCCCACCAACAGTGCCCAAGCTCACTTTGCTTCAAGTTCAGTGCCATCTTGAATGTTCAGAATTTTTCCTAGGATTCTAAAAGTGAGCCTCACATCTGTTACGGTATAAGTAAAGACTAAATAGGCAGGCAGGATGATTAGACAGGATCGAAGGGCCTTCCAGTATTTAGAAGAAATGGAAACAAGACACCTCCAGAAACAGAAGAGCCAAAGCATTTTGTTAACAGCTTATTGGAAACGAAGAAGGCAGAAGTACCCTTAGGGAAGAGGGTTACTTAAAATTCCTGAGATCAGACCTTCCTAGGGGCTGGTTCCCTGGCAAGGCTGTCGGTTGCTGGGTTGGGAGTCGCAGCACTGAGAGTGGGGGGACTGAGCACTCACTGTCCTCTGATCCCCACCCTCCAGGCAGTGCAACAAGACCTCCAACGGCAGTGACAGCTGCGACCTCATGTGCTGCGGGCGTGGCTACAACCCCTACACAGACCGCGTGGTGGAGCGGTGCCACTGCAAGTACCACTGGTGCTGCTATGTCACCTGCCGCAGGTGTGAGCGCACAGTGGAGCGCTACGTCTGCAAGTGAGGGCGTGGCCTCCACCACGCAGGCGCGCAGCGACGGCGGGGCCTACAGAAGCCCTGGGGACCTTTCCTTTCCGATGCCGGATGCCAGGCTTCCTGATGCCAGGCATGTGTGGCAGGCGACTTGGGCTTTGCCTCTTTGCTTGGAAGCTAGCAGGGACAGAAGGCCTGGTCACTCTGGAAGGAGAGCCGGACATCAAAGGAAACCGACAAGATTAAAAATAACCTAGCAGCTCAGGCCCTGGAGCGCCCAGGCGCCGCCTTCCAGCCTGGTCCAAGGAGCCGAGGCAAGGATTGCGAGACTGTATGGGCTTGACCTTTCAGGGCCAGCAGACCAGCCTTTGGAAATGCTCTGCGGGGCCCTCGGCCCACCACATGGAACCACTAGCTTGGGTTGTAAATGTTTTTTTGATTTTCGTCTTTTTTTTTTTTTTTCTTTGGGGTGTGGGAGCTACAGAAATATTTATAAAACATAGCTTTTTCTTTGGGGTGGTTTACCTCAGTTCTTCTATATATATTTTATATATAAATGTATATATATATATAATGATCTATATTTTAAACAAGCTTTTTAAACAGCTGTATAAAATAAATGCTGAGTGATCCCCAGCCCGCCCTGCAGTTTCTGGCCTCCTCAAGTGAACTGGGCAGATTCTGGGGCTGGCGGGCAGACTCTCCAGTTTCCAGGCAGGCGGCTTCCCACTGATGTCCCTACTCCCCCTCATTCCCCCGCACCCGGGCCTGGCCCCAGTTTCCCTTGGTCAAGGGCGAGGACGGACGTCTTGAAACATAAACCCAGCTGGCAGCGTCTCTGTTCCTCCGGGACACGCACAGGCACACAGTGCAGCCGGTCCTTGTGGTCAGACCTGCTAAGACAGCTGCGGGAACAAACCCACCCCAGGGAGCTGGGGTCTGGGGGAGGTGGTGGCAGACCCAGGCTTTAGCTACCCCTGGTGAGTTTTCTGTGTAACCTTGAGGAAGCTTCCCTCCCCTCAGTTTCCCCTTAGGTAAAACAGGGCTGATGGTGGCTAAGGTTGGAGGCTGGGAAAGGTTGCAACCTCCTCATGACTGGACTGTGCTGATGGCAGTGAATATAGAGAAGTTGCTGGATTCTGATTCTGTCTTGAACGTGGAGCCACCGAGATTTGTTTTCTTTTTTCATGTAGGGTGTCAAGCAAAGGAGGCCCAAGAAGGACTGTCTGGGTTAGGCAGGAACATTTGGAAGGATGGAAGGGCTGATTGGGAGGTGGTGTGGATAGAAAACGGGCTCAGATTTGGACTTGTAGGTTACAGTGTCACTTAACCTCCGAGTGGATACAATGGGTAGATGGGCCAACACTGGGGCCTGGAGTTCTGAGGCGAGGCCAAGGTGGGAGAGATGCTGAGGGAGTGGGTGGACTCCCTTAAAGGGAAGAGGACCAAGGCCTGGGGCTGAGGTTCTTCCACCTTGGAGGTTGGAGAGATGTAAAGACAAAGCAACAAAGGAGACAGAGATACCAGGAGGTGCCAGGAGAGCACATAAAGGTTCCTGACAGGATCCCAGGGGGAGCAGGATTGCCACAGGCGCTGGCTTCAATGTCATTTCCTGCACTGGGCAGTGCCAGACCAAGCCCTGAGCAAAGGGTGCCTCTCAGGGCCTGTCCATGGCAGGGGCCCCAAGGTGGAAGAGCTATTAACCACCCATAGCCCGCTCTATCCATGGGGAGATCACCTAAAACGAAGGTTGCAAAAGAATGTCCTGGACAGTTTCTGTGTGTAGACCCTGAGGGCTGGGCTCTCCCCTCTCAGAGCCAGCTGAAGACTGAGGTGGTCTCAGACGCTGGGCAGAACTTAGCGAGTGAAGCAGGTTGTCCTGGAATTGAGATGGCGTAGATGAGGCCTGAAGTGGTCCCAGGGTGGGGAGAGGGTGGGCTTTTGTGGCCATCCTCCAAGCTCTGCCTAACAGCGAGCAGGCGGTGGTGGGGGTGGCGTGGCTGAGTCATAGAATCACAGACTGGAAGGAACCTCCAGATAAGTCTTAAGGTCTTCTATAGTCTGGCTTGTGAATGAGGAAATCAGAGATGGGAAGGGCCTTTCCTGTGGTCCCAGAGCTGATAAGGGGCTGGAGGAGGCAATGGGAGCTTTTTGAGGTGGGGCTGGCCAGCACTTCTGCCTGTTACCCCTGGAGTGTGTTTCCCCCTGCCAAGGTTCATGGACCCCACAAAGCCAATTCCCAGTTCCCTAGCCTGGCACATAACCCGTGCCTGCCCCCCAACTTCATGGGTTCCTTCAGCCCATTTCTTGCAACTACCCAGGGGTCCCCCCCAGCTCCAGCCACAGCTGCAGAACACCTGCCGGCTCACCTTTGCCTCTGTTGGAATCCCCCACTATGTAATCCTTTCCTCAACGGCCACCCCAGAGCCCTGGGTGAGAGGGCTTGCTCCCTCCTTGGGCTCTCCACAACCCTTTGAACCTTTAAAGTAACCACCATACCACTCTTACCCTCCAGTGGCTGGGCAATGCCCTGCCTTCCTACATGACCCAAGTGAGCAGCCCCTTCCCCCAGAAAGCCCTTCCCGACCACCCGCAGCCCAGGCCATGGCCTCTCCTGGCTTCCCGCAGCCTTTGTGCTCCCTCTGACTTTGTGCTGATATGGGGTGTTATCGAAGCCTGTGCTGTGTCTTGTATCTGTCCCCACCCAAGTCTGGGTTCCACATGGGCTGGAACCAGTCCCATTAACCTTTTGGGCCCTGGGAGCTAGGTGCAAAACATGCCTCAGGAATGTTGAATTTGGGGGCGTCTTTTGCCCCTACACTAACACAGGCAAATGGGAAAACCAGATCAATGGCACAGAATGACCCTCAGTAAGGGTGAACATAATAATTATAAATGCTGCCATTCATTGTGTACCTGCTGTGTACCATTCCAAACACATTGTCCCAAGTACTTATCATAGAAGTCCCTCCACACACAGGCAGGAGAGGAGGAAACTGAGGCTCCGGGGGGAGAGGTGGCTTGCCCCAAATCCCAAGGAAGCTTCACAGAGTGGGGCTCTGAGCCCAGGTGTGTTCATTCTCACACCTCTCTCCCGCAGGCACACACAGGAGCAGCATGGAAGGCATAAGATGTTTCCTGGGCCAGGAGGGGTGTCCTCCAGGCTTGGGACAAGACACCTGGCTGTCCCTGACTCAGAGGGCCCTGTGTACCTGCTGCTGACCAGTCCCTGGTTCTGTGATGAAGCCCTGCACCTTTTTGGCTGGCAAGGGGCTGGGCAACGGAGGGGGCCTTATGCTGACCCCTGGGCAACTCCTCATCCTGCCAGGTGAAGCTCTAAGGTTGCAGCTGGCCTCACACTCAGGTGAGATACGGGCCCCCAGGCTCTGGAGCCTAGAGGCTCCAGAAGCCAGGGCTCCAGGGGCTCCAGAGCTGCCTATGTTCAGATTTAAAATGCACAGTCTTGGTACCTGGGGGTTTTCAAGCAAATGCTCAAGCCATGGCACTGGATGCCCAGCAGGGGTCTGGGCCAGTGTCCAGCCCAGAGGACTCTGAGGCCTTGGGAGCTGATCTGTGGGAGTCAGCACCCTGTCACAGCAAGACTCTGACCTGGGCACAACCTCCCACCCCTTCTGCATGAAGGGCAGGGGTCCCAGACGGGGCTCTGCAAGGCCCCAAGGGCCCTGGAGAGATGGAAACCCCCCCAGGGTGAGAGTACCAGCTACACTGAGGCGGCTCTGACCAGCACAGGGGCTGACCAGAGTCATGGGAGAGACGGGGCCTGAGGAGAGACAAGAAGGCGGCAGAGCGGAAACAGGAACTCTTGAAAAGACAGAGAGATTAGTTTGGTGGGAAAAGAGAGAATGGTCAGATAAGGCCCCCCAGGGAGGTCACTCCGGCCAGAGAATGACCAAGGGGGGCCCAAGCCCAGCCCAAGCAAGCCCTGGTGTATAGTTCCTGAGGCCACTGAGGCCAGTTGCCAGGGCACCCAGACAAGGCCACTGACCTGATGCAGGCCCCAGCCAGGCCCCCAGACCTGAGAGAGGCTGGATGGGGTAGAGAGAGGTCTGGGCTAACCCCAGCAGCTTTTCTACTCTTGCCGTGTGACTCCAGGAAACCACTAGCCCTCTCCGGTCTTCTGTAGCCATTGTCTTGTTTAATTCTCACAACTGTCCTAAAGGACAGGGTTCAGTATTTCTGTTTTACTGAAAGACAGGCTTCAAGAGGGAAGCACCTGGCCCAAAGTTACAGAGCCATTAGTGAAGGAGCTGGGATTCGGACCCCAGAGTGCCTGGCTCCAGCTCCTCAGCCTGTTCTAGGGCTCCATGACTGGTATCCCAGGGATGAAGGTGGGCACAGCCGGCTAAGTGGGGGTTGGCATCACATAGGAGAGAATAATTCATGACCGAGCAGTTCCTGGCACCTGTTGTGGAGACTGGGAGGTGCTGTCCAGGCAGTGGCAGTGGTGGGGCGGGTGGGAATCAGGCCCTGGCTCAGCCCATGTTTTCCAGGCCCTTCCTCCCCAGTGAACTGATCCCCCTCCCCTGGGTGCCTTCCAGGCCCCACCTGTGTGAGGGAGGGGACCCAGCTGTCCCTCTTTGGTGGGCCCGCAGCCTCCAGCATTATAGCAGATGTGGGAGGGACACCCTGCTTCTCTGGGGTGTCAGGCACAGGGAGAGGAAGGGCAGCAAAACTTCAGGACAGAGGTGCCTTTGCACTGGTCCAGGAAGCTGAGCTGAGCAGGACTTGCAGAGATAGAGAGGGAGGGGGAGAGAAGGTGCTGTGTGATCCCTGCATGGCCCCAGGTGTGGCCCCATGGGGGACCTGGGGGCAGCATGGCAGCAAAGGGCAGGGCCTGGCTCCCCGGGGTTGGTATGTTAGAGCAGGGGTGTCTCAGACCACCCCCACCAGGTGCTTGCTGCAGGCTGGACCATCCACCGCCCGCAGAGATGGCTGGCTTCAGGCAGAGCAATTTAACAGCCACACGTTTAATGGGTCCCCTCGCTCCCGTAGACCAAATCAATATCCGCTCGACTGCCTGGGCCAGTGGCTGCCGAAGACATTCTCCTTATGGGTCCCTTGGTCCCCATTGCCTCACCTGCTGAGACTCGGGGCTGGGGTGGAGTGGGGACTGATGGAGGAGGAACAGGAGGAGGTGACAGGTCAGGACAACAGTCCCGGACACCCCCCACTTAGGCTGGCAGGAGGACCAGCTGTCCCCACAGCCAGGAGGCTGCCATGTGAGGAGAGGGGCTTTTGAGAAACCAGGATGCCAGAGCTCGCACACAGGGGCAAAGAGGCAGTTAAATCCAAGTGTTTATTTTATGTCTCCACTGCCTTTGCTTCCATAAAAGTGTGTCATGCTCAGGGGACTATGGAACAGGAGGCTGACTAGTCGATGTGGGGACATCAGGCTGTTAACTCAGATTTGGTGACCTCGAAGGCTCCTTCCAACTCCAGATTGTCAGAGTGAGGTTTTCTTACGTTCCGGAACTCTACTGCACAACATCCTGGGATTTCAGGAACCAGGACTCAAAAGATACTAAGCATCTACCACTGTACAATTTGTAGAATTCAAAGCTGCAGGCCTTGCTCTTCTCTGCCAGCAGGAAGGCACAATCTGTCTTTTCTTGTGTCCTCATGGTCCTGCTCTCCCTCATAGCCCTCACCATGACTGTCCTACTCCAGCCACATCTAACCCATCTGGCCTTGGGAGGAAGCGGCTTGTTTCAGACGCTGGTCCCAGTTAGCTCTAGCATTTCCCTGAACATTTCTATGCAAAGGGACCAGGAAACTGGGAGCCTTGGAAGGTCTGATTTGAGACCCAGTTCCAGAACTGGATGGTCCCACTGGTGCTTGGTGCTCAGTACACAGAGCTCACCTGGGTAGTAGAAAGGGGCGTGCACCACATGGCCAGGGTTTGGGCCCTGCCTTTGCTCATTACAAGTTGAGTGCCCCGGACACATCAGTGCATCCAAGACTCCACTTCCTCACTTGTAAAGTCGGGGAGCACAGGCTGGTCAAATGCATGAGCCCAAACTGGGACCGGTAGTGCACACCTGTAATCCCAGCACGCTGGAGGCTGAGGCAGGAGGATTGCGGCGAGTTTGCCTAGACTACAAAGTGAGTTCAAGGCCAGCCTGAACTACATAACGAGACCCTGTCTCAAAAAGACAAAAAAACAAAACTAAACAAAACCAAAAACCAAACACAAAAACAAAAACCAACCAAACCAAAAAAAGCACAAAAGCATGAGCCCAGCACCGTTCCTAGATGGATGGGCAACCACAGTGAGCCTCTTCCCCCTGGCACACACTGTCACTTCCCCCTGGGGGCACAGATGAGCTAGACCAGCTCTGGGGGGCCAGGGACTTGCCATGGGATTAGGGCACATTGAGGAGGCAGGACTCTGTCCTGGGGAAGGGAGCGCAATTTTGTTACCAGCCAGGCCTGCCTAGGATTCCAGGCCCTGCTTTTACAGGCTGTTTGCCTGGGGTAAGGTATTTACCTTTTTGAGTCTCCACGTGTTCATCTGTAAAGTAGGATTAATAACAACATCTCTTTGGATCATTGTAAGCCTCCAGCCAACTGATGTAACCATGTGGTCACTCAGCCTGTCATCAAACTTCCACTGAGCCAGGTGCTTGGGTTTAGGTATGGCTCAAATCCTGAGTCCCTGTGGGGAAAGAGGCTGTAACACAGAGCTGAGCAAAGTGGGCTGGAACCGGCTGGAGGGGGCCAGGGCATCTTTACCACAGAAGGGCCTGTGGGCATGCAGCTGGATCAGAAGGACAAAGAACAGTGCCCAGGTGGGCTGGAGGACGACACCCAGGCAGAGGACGGTGTGGCCGGGGCTTTCAGGACTGCGGAGACTCCAGCTCTGGGGGGTTCCATGGGAGGAGGCTCTGTGGAGTGAAACTGGCTCCACCCTCGCACAGGGCTCCTCCTACAGCTGGTGTACAGGCTGCTGAGGGGCCTCTGCCCAGCCCCCAGGGCCTAAGGCCTGCAGCCTCTGCTTCCAGGCAAGCTGCGGGCCTCAATGAGGCCCTTTCCCCACCTCTTAGTTCCCAGCCTCATCCCTTCACAAACCTCCCGTGGCCAAGATTTTAGTATTTAGGAGAGGAAGGAGAATGTGAGTGGCATTTAGAGGTGCTTTCCCATACGTCTAACCCCCACCACCGCCTGGAGCTCCCGTCCTTGGTAAAAGACATCACACGTGTTGTCCCTGGCCCTCCCCTTGGTATGCCCACTGAGGGCCATCCCTGCAGCAGGGGGCTGAAAAAGGCCATGGTCATTAGATAAAGCCAGAAGGGTCTTTGGAAGGCCTGTGCAACTTTCTGTCCCCTACCAATGGGGAAACTGAGGCCCTGAGGGCAGGACTGCCCCAGGATCCGTGTGCACCAAAGGTGGCTTCCCTGGTGGTGCTGGGGCCTCGGAGGAGCTGGCATGCAATAAGGCCCTTGTGGTGAGCAGAGCCTGCTGCAATCCATCCGCAGCACCCGCAAGCCCAGCCCCAAGGGAGGCCGGTCCTCCTGCTGTCCCCACCACAGTGGGTCCCAGGTCCTGGCAGGCTGGGGAAGGGAAAGACCAAATATTTAGTCTGTGCAGAAGGGAGCAGAGCTCAAATCCTGGCCCCACAGCCCTAAACTAGGCCTTGTGCCCGGAGCCACATTACAGTGGGTCCCCGACACCCCATGTCCTATGGTGCTGTCACATACATTTTTACATAAATCTGCTATCTTGTCCAAAATGCAGCCCTTCATAATTCCTCAGTTTAGACATTATGTACTCCTATTAGGTTCCTTTCCCTAAAATGATAATAGTATTGATAAAAACAGCAACTCATGGAGGAGGAGCCTTTATGCTGGCTCTCACACCCCGCAGCATCTGCACAGCTCTGCGAGGTGGGCCCTGAAAGCCAGGGGGAGGTGACTTGTCCAGGGTCACAGGGAGCTGAAGGCCAGCCGCACTGAGGTCCAGTTCTGACTGCAGATCCCCGTCCTAGTTCCCACCCCTGGGCAGTAGCAGCTGGAGGTGGAGTACCTGGGGGGCTCTCAGCCCTGTCCTAGACCTGCTTGCCACAGACCCTGAGGGCAGGCCTGAGAGTGTACTTCACCAGCCCTCCAGCGATTCTGACGCTGGAGCTGGAGAGGACCTCGCCATTCTCCTGCCCACCATGCTCCGAGGCTCCCCACTGCCTGCAGGACCAACCAACCCTCCCCGCCTGGTGTGGACTGCACCCCAAGCTGGCCACCGCCCCTCCCCAGCCTGCTGCTCTCCACACTCTGTCTCCTCCCTGCAGTTCTGCCTCCCTACTCTGCGTCCACACTTAGCACGGCACCATCTTCTCCCCGTGCCCAGGCCTTTGCCCGTGTCATCACTCCTGCTGCTCCTGAGCAACCAGGAAGCTTCTGTGCTTTTTAACTCTGTCTCTGGGAAGTGCTCCCTGCTCTCTCCAGGCATAGAAAGCCCCAATCTGATGCCTTCAGTCCCTGGGCTCCCTCTGGAACAGCACTGGCCACCCTGTGTGGCCTTGTTGGTACGGACTCCAACAAGTCTCCTTCCATTTCCACAGGAGGGCCAGCCCAGGGAGGACCTCAGTGACCACTGGGGTGAAAAGAAAAAGAAGTTTAACCAAAAAGATTGGGGCTGCATGTTCTACACTGAGCCCCAATTCTTGGGCCTCTGCCTTACCATGAGAGGGTCTGTAAGGGGGGTCGCACAGGCATCTCCTTGCGGCAGCTCAGTGGCCCCGGTCAAGGTCACAATCCCTCTCAGGCCAGGACCTCAGTTCTGCCCATTTGCCATCCGCCTCCACCCCAGGTGATCACAGCCCTTTCCCAGGCCCTGCTTGGCCAGGGCATGGTCTACACCTCCCACCATGGTCCATTCCACAAGATGGAAAGCAGAGCTGAGAAGAGAAGCCCTGGCTGCTAGCTGCACCTGCTGAGAGCCCACATTGCCCTCCCTGGGCTGCTGCAGCTGAGGATACGGAGGGCCTGAGGAGGGGCATAACAATGTCATGCTCTTAGTGCTAGGCACATGCCAACCCCTCGCACTCACCAGTATCTTTCAACCTCCCAGCAGATACCATTTGCACTTCTGTGTTTCCGATGAAGGAGATGAAACATTCCAGAGATGTGTAGCAACCTGCCCAGGGTCACACAGGAGAGAGGGAGGGCCAAGGGTTGCCCTCAGCTCGGAGTGTGCCATGCTGTGTCATGGTACGTGAGCACCAGGCCGAGTAAGCAGATTAGATTGTGAGGGCAGTGGGAAGCCGTGGGGGAGTCCTAGAGCAGAGGAGGGAAATGGTTCAAATCTGTGTGAGGCTGTTTTCGTACACTTTGTATCCCAATGGAGAAAGGGGGTCTTCAAGATGACCAGGATTCACTTATCTAAGGATGCAGTTGGTACCTCCAGGCTTTGGTCCTGGCTAAGTGTTCATGTCCCTCACTCTACCAGGCTTCCCCACCATACAGCTCAGAGCTATCAGGTTTTCTGCAGCAGGGAGTCTCATCCTCAGCTGCAGTGGAGTGGCTCCAGAGGCCTGAGGGGCTGCGGCCGCTGTGCTGGAGAAGAGGGTCACCCCTGAGGCCTCCTGTGCCAACGCCCTCGCCCAGTACTGGTCCCCTGGGCCCATCTCCCCACCTCTGCCCATTCCTGGGCACCCCTGTGTGTGTTCCCTCAGCATTTGAAGTGGTGGTCCTGTCTAAATCCCAGCGGTCCCAGCGGTCCCAGTGAGTCACTTCATGTTGCCAAGTCCCTGCCTGGCCAGAACTGTTGAAGGGAGGGCAAGTGATGATTGCAGGTGCAGAGGGTGGATCCACCAGGGCACCTCCTTCCCATGGCTCCTGCCCTCTTCCCACTCTGAGATTTCAGCATCTGAAAGCTTCGTAGGGACTGGTGCACTTTTTGGTCCTGCAACATGAAGTATTTAGCTCATCGCTGTTTCCTTGATTGCTGCAGTACAGGAAGTTCAGAGCTAAACCTCATCTTAATCACAGTCATTATCTGGGTTACCATGTGGTTGACAGTTGCTTGCTATGCTAGCGAGTTTGGTCAAGGCTCTTGTAGTGTCCTTTCTTTTAAACCACCCCCAATCTTTAAAAATTCATGTGGCACTGCGGTTTTGTATTTCAGTCCTGCCCACCACCAGGAGCTCTCCTCTAGGCCTGCCTCACCGCTTTCCCATGTCCACTGGTCATGCCTGTCCCAGGCATCAGGTTGTGCCCCAGACTGGAAATGCTGACCCTCCTCCAGGGACTGCCTGGGGAGAAGTCCCTGGCTTTCGGCCCACGGCTTCCTGTCTCCAAAATCCCATCACCCACCTTCCCTCCTTCCCGCCCATCCACAAGGCTTCTTGGACACCTCTTTGTTCCAGGTGCTGCAAAGGGATCTGACATAAATAAGAGAGAGAAAAACCCTCTGCCTCAGAGCACTGGCCCTCACTTGGGAGAGCAACAACAAGTCAATAAGCAAGATTTGCAGTGGGGGCGGGGGAGGTGTTTATCAGGTAGTGGCAAATATTAAGGAGATGTTTTGTTTTTATTTTTGGTTGCACTGGGAATGAAACTCAGGGGTGCTCTACCACTGAGCTGCTGCCTCAGCCTTTTTAAAGATTTTTTTTCCTGGCAGAAAGTCTCTCTTAGTTGTCCAGGCTGGCCTCTAACTTTGCTATTCCCCCGTCTCAGCCTCCTGAGTAGCCGGGATTACAAGTGTGTGCCGCAGTCCTGGTTTACAGAGATCCTTTATTAAAAACAGCCTGAAAAAGCACACTCTCTGATGCTGGGAGTATTGATGGGGAGGCGCAGATTCTACTTAGGTTGTCCAGGAAGACCTCACGAGGGAAGTGGCAACTGCACAGAGCAATGCGGCTGTGAGGAGGAAGCGAGCCCGTGGTCATGGTAGAGGAGGGAGTTCTAGGCAGGAGACACTAGCGCCAGGGGCTGGAGTGGAGTAAGGAGGAAAGGGGAGCTGGAGATGAAGTCAGAAGGGGAATAAGATCAGACTGAAGGAGTGTGGGAGCCACTGAGTGTTTGGGAGCAGGAGCATGACATGACCTGCTCCGTGCCAGGCTCTGAGCTGGGTGCTTGATGTCCAACTTCTCGCTCAATCTTCCTGGCAATTCTGTGCCTTGGGGCTGGTTTTCAGACCCATTTCAAAGGCAGCAGAGACCCAGAGAGGGAAGGGACCTGGCCAAGGTCACGCAGCAGGAGGTCCTTCGCCTTTCTCCTGAGCTGTGGCAGGGGCCGGAGATGCCTTGAGCTGCTTATTTTCCTCAGCCTCTTCTCTCAGCATCTGCCCATAAATCACTCTGACACCCGATGAGGGGGCAGGGACAGATTCAACAGCACCTCCGTGGGTGAGCTGTTCCCAGGCCCCTGCTCTCTGGCTGAGCTTGTGGTTCTTGGCTCTGGACGCTGGCGGCCCAGCCCAGGGCTCCGAGTGCGGGGCCCAGAGCTCCAGGGGAGGCGTGTTTTCCCTGGGCCAGGAAGGGTTCAGGAGGTAAGGAAGCCCCCCAGGCCAGAGGGTCTGGCTACCAGATGAAAGGCTGGGAAAGCTCCAGTCTGCTGCCCAGGGGCCTGGGTGAGCTCCGGGCCTGTGCACGGGAGGGTGCAGAGGGCACAGCATGGTCTGTAGTTGGGGACTCGTCCCTGTGTCCCTTGTCCACTGCTATGCCAACAGCTCCCATTGTGTTTGGAGCTGGCACAGGGGAGAGATGGGCACCTGCCGGGGACAGAAAGGACCACTTCAGCCACACTCTACTGGTGGTGGCCAGAATGGGACTGCTTTTCACTGAAAGTGGCCTAGGGCCTCACAGGTCCCCCGGAGGAGAGTAACCCTTGTATGGACAAAATTCCAGGGATTGGGGAGCATCTCCTATGTGCAGGGCTCAGAGCTCCACTGGAACAGGTTGGACACACAGCATCCTGCCCTTAAGCAGCCTGGCCCACTTCTCAGGCCTGCACTGGGCTGGCCTGTCCACCTCCCCTTCTCCTCCCCACCCACTACACCCCACCTTTAGGAAGCCACTCCCTCTGCTCAGGCTGGTCCCTTCGCCTGGAGCTACTTGTTACCCTAGCCATCTTTCTCAATCCCCCGCCCCAGTCCTGTTCATGGCCACCTGCCCACACCACCTGTCTTTTCCAGGTCAGTGTTCGTGCCACGGGTGGGAGGCAGGAGTGGCAGGAGTGGGAGTTTACAAACTCTGGGGCCAGAGAGGGCCTGCCAAACCCTGCCAGCTACTAGGGAAGGTAGTCGAGTCTCCACACCTCCCTGAGCCTCGGCTTACTTCTTGGGCCGTCACAGGAACACACTTGTGAGGGTCAGCACAGGACTTAGCCTGTCTGGGAAGATCATCGTGCAATTTCCACAGGTCCAGCCCAAGTGCTTGGGCCCAGGCGGCCACCCCTCTTCTGGAGCTCCTGCCTGCCTCTGTGCCACCAGAACAAGAACCCTGGGATGCTGGGAGGTCCGGGCCAGGCCGGTCACATTTCTCCACCAGAAACCAGGTTTGACAGCAGCTGAGGGCCAGGGCTACTCCAGGGAAGAGCAGACCCTTGGCAGGACAGGAAGATGAAGCCCCCTGCCCCACACCAGATCATCCAGGCTGCAGAGTTCAGCCAGGCTGGGGGTGCGTCTGCCCTTCTCAGCCCACTTGGATCCTCTCTCCTTCCAGAGCTGAGGGCAAGTAGAGGCCGGCTTCACTTGCCCGTTCCTTATCCTGTCTTTGCTGGGGGTCCCGCAGCTTTCTCTGCAGCCCATGTTTCTCTGGTAAGGGCCAGCCCAGAGCCCCTCCCTTGCAGCAGTGACTCAGTGAGTGACTGTGAGAAGGGGTCAGGAGGGGAAGGGCTGGGGGGGCTGTGCCATCTCCAGGAGCCCTGTGTGGCCCTGACTCCTTTGGGGGCAGGCCAAGAAGAGGGTTGGGGGGCACGGGCATGAGCCAGCTTCACTATGTGACCTTAATCAAACTGCTGTCCCTGTCTGGGCCAGTTTTCCTTTTGGTCTCCAGGTGGGCTGGCTGCACAGGGCTGGGGAGGAGTCCATTGAGGGGACTGAAGCTCTAGAGGGCTAAGCCCTCCACCCCCACCCTGTTCTGTCAGAGCCTTTAGTGCCCTGGGTGGGTGGAGCAGGGGACAGGGACGCAGGAGGACGGTGGGCACTAGCAGGACCTACTGGGGGTCCAGTAGAAGGACTTTTGGGGGATGGTAGGGTGGCAGGAGTAGGCTGTGGGGGACCAGTGAGGGTGGGGTTGGCAGGTGACCAGTCTCACCACAGACCTCCCTCCTAATGGGCCCCACAGAGGCTGCGTGTCAGGGCCTCTTGCCTAATTATCAAATCGTTCCCAGATCCCCTCCCACAGCCTGACCCCAGGCAGCAGAGTGGAGTGCGGCCGAGGCTCTGCCCTCTCCAGCCTCGGAGCCAGGCACCCTTGGCCCTTGCCAAACTCTTCCATGCCCTTACCTGCTGCCCCCAGATGGGTGCCCTCCTCATAGTAAAAGTCAGTTGTGCCCAGCACTGGTGCCATCCACCCACTCCTTGAAGGAGAGAGGCCACCATTGGATGGAGCAACAATCCAGAGCCCTGGCCCAAGCACTGAAGCCCAGGACTATGGGGGGCAGGGCACAGACAGGGCAGGGGCTTCCCGGGGTCCACTGCGAGCCCAGGCAGAGCTCCTTCCCTCACCCCTACATGGTGCTCCCCACCGCACATTCACACACCGGTGTGCACATGCACACATACGTACACTCATGCACACACGCAGGATCCAGCCTGGGGTGACAGGGAGCCGACATCTGCCCGCCAGGTGCGACCCAGCTGTTAATCAGTGCTTGGAAGGAGCCCTGGTGCTGCGACCCCTAAGGAGATGAGGGCAGCCAAAGGTCACCCAAGGTTCCCACAGCCCCTCATGGTGGCCATACAAAGCCAGCCAGGAGCCTATCAGGCCCTCAACCATTCTGTCCCATTTCCAGATGGGACAGGAGGGCTCGAGGAAGGGCAGGGACTTAATGGGGTCACACAACACAGCAGGTGAAGCTAGAATGCCTGCCCAGCCAGTGCAGCCTGCAGCAGGACGCTCCCCTCCCTCCAGCCCCGTCCTGTACTCCTGCCCCAAGCTGCCAGGAGGGAAGAAGACCCCTGTGGACTAGGAGCTGGGAACTCACTTCTGAAGGAGGAAAGGTATTCTTCCAGTCGGAACTGGCCCACCAGGCCAGGGCTGCTGAAAGTAGGAAGGAATGAGCTTTCCATCTCTGGGGTGGGGTGCTCAAGCAAGGACCGGAGACTGCCAGGGAGTGGGGTAGATGTGTCCAGTGACCACAGATGAGGCGCTTTCAAGATTTGGAGTGTTAGTCACCTCCTGAGTTGAGAATTCCTCGGAAGTTTGCAGTAAATACAACCCTGTCCCTGGACTTCCTCCAGTCCCAACTCCAGGATTTTCCGAGCCTCTAGAATCTTCTTGGCCTAGCTCCATGATGCATGAGCAAACAGATTGGAATTCCAGTCCTGCTCACCAGCGACAGTCATGGACTCTGCCTCAGTGGCTCCACCTGTAACATGAGTGCTGCCAAGTGATACCTGCCTCCTGAGCAAGGCGGGGAGGTGATGTCATTCATGAGGGACTGGTGAGCCTGATTCTGGCTTGGTGGACTCTGTAGGAGGTGACCGTGAGAGCAAAGCCTCGGTGTGCCTTGGGGAGATGACAGGCTGGGTGGACTGAAGGTTGGGTGTGGACAAGGGAGCCATGGAATCAAGACTGGGGCCCCAGGACCTGTGTGAGTGATGTGTGTTTCCCAGGAGATCAGGCTTTGGACATAGGAGGTGGTGGCAGATCAAAGGGTCACCAAGGTGAGGCTGGCAGCTGGCTTGGGTCCTCTGACCACACTGGCCAAGCTGGAGGCCAGAAGGGGCCTGAGGATGAGGCTGGAAGGAGGCAGATTTTTGCCCTGCAGACAGAACCTCCACGGGGCAGCCTCAGGCAAGGTGTTACCCTTGTCATTGTGCTGGGTGCCCACATGGTGGTAACCCATTTACAGAGGAGGACGCCAATGCCCAGGGGTGTGTTCTGCCACAGAGGAGGAGGCATACCCAAGGACACCCAGTGGAACATCCAGATCGATCCGGGAGAGATGCTGGAAAGCTGGGAGCGGTGGGGGTTGTTGAATAGCAGGGTACCGTCTCTGGACCTAACTGCTCAGCTCAGAGCTCCAGCACTGCGATTCCCGGCCAGCCCTGCCCCTCCGCAGATCCGTGGCAACCACAGTGGCCTTGGAGAAGTTCCTCTGGACCTCTGTCTCCCCGTCTGTAAAACGGGTGGGTGGGACTTGCTGCTCTCTAAGGGGCTTTCCAGCCCTGAAAGGGAGGAGGCTGGACAGGGGTTCCAGAAAGGAGGCCCCTGCAGCTCAGATTTAACAAGCCGTCTGTTCCATTGGAGCTGATCAAAACCAGACTCGAGCTGAGCTGAGTCTCTGATTCGCACGAACTGCACAGCCAAGAATTCATCCCTCACTGTTTCCAGTAAATAATTGGGCTCCCGTGGGGTTCCCAGGGCGGGCCGGACATCTCACCTCCCTCTTCACAGTGAACTTGGCCAGAGAAGCCAGGCAGCAAGGGGACCCACGGCCAGGCCTCCAAAGGTGCTCCTACCACACAAACCCGCATTGTACCATCATCGGAGTAGTCAGTGCTCCCAGCTGCACCCCACCAACACACACTCTGGAACCTCTCCCGCCATTTCCCCCAGTCCCTCAGTCAGCAGACCCTCAGTCAGCTCCCAGAGACTGAGTTGGGAGGCCATGGGCCTCCTCTGCACCCTCTGGCCTCTTGGGGTTCTAAGGGCCACCTCCTCCTTGGCCATTCCTCCTGGTTGATAAAGGAGGTGAGGAAATGCCAGACACAGGCTCTGAGAGTGACAGTTTGTGAGCTGCACAGTGGGTCCCTCTTACAGTTCACTGGGTTAACAGTGACTAGGTGTGGCAGCTGAGGGGACGTGATGAGTAGAGGTGACACCTGGGCTGAGAGACCCTGCTACACACACACACACACACACACACACACATGCACGCGTGCACAATCTTGTGTCAGGACTTGATTAAAACACAGGGATTTTAAGTCAGTGGGCCTGAGAGTCTGTATTTAACAAGGTTCCAGCTGATTCTCCCTCCCTAGCATGTCCAGGTATTTAGGCTACTGATTTGCGAGGATGCTCACCCTTGGCTCTAGGGTTATAAGTTTGGCCTATAAGTCAACCTTTCGGGCCAAAAAGAAAAGGAAAAGAGAGAGAGAGAGAAGGAGAGAGAGAGAGAGGGAGGGACGGAGGGAGAGAGAGAGAGAGAGAGAAAGAGAGAGAGAGAGGCAGCCACAGAGAATATGAGCCGGTGTGGTGGGCAGTGCTGGGCATTTGCAGTCATTTCTCAAGAGGGTGGAGGTGTGAGCAATGGGCCTCTCCCTGGGAGCAGAGTGGGAGCTGGGAGCAGCACCGCCAGCCCAAGCTGCCCGGCTGCTGGTCTGAGAGCTGTCTCCTCCTGCAGTGAGGATGGGAGACGGGGCAGCCTGTGCCTGCAATGCTGAGGTCCCCACCTCACTGCGACGAATGCCCGGGTGAGGACTTATTGAAGGTGGGGAGGCCACGAGCCCCTCCCAAGATGGGGACACAGCTTGTCTCCCTGCTCTCGCTTATATTTAACAGGGTGGCATTCATTCTGAATTTCAAATAATATTATGGCATGGGATTTGTTAGCTGACAGAAAAGGCATGAACAAGGGGTTTCAGAAACATGGTGTGGGTCGGTGGCTGCCCACCCAGCCCTCCTTCTGGGCTCTATACTTGAGTTTGCAGCCCAGGCTCTAAGCCATGGGCTTTGCCCTAATGTGTTCAAACCAAGGTATAAGTGTCTTAGGTGACCCTTAGGGGCCCACAGAACATCCGGAATAAATTAGCAACCCCACGAAGCAGAATGAAGAGAGAGGGATGGGAGGGGACACCTGACTCACAGCCCTGGTCTCTCAGGTGCAGTCATCCTGCCCTGGAACCCAGGTTGGGGGCAGATGGCCTTGGGGACTGGGCCCCTCACTCTCCAGGGTCCCTGGCAAAGAGATTCAGTTATCAAGCCCCCTCATCACCTGGCCCCCTTTGGCCTCCTTCCCCCGCATGAACCCTTCTGTAAGGGGCCAGTCTGGCTTTGGGAAGCAGTGCTCTGGCTTATCTCCTGCACTCCCCAACCCTCACTTGTAAAACAGCCTGGGGTGGGCGCTCCTGCCCCGTCTCTCAGCCTATGGAGACAAAGCCCCAGGAGATGAGTTTGCAAGTGGAAGGACCTTAGCAGTGGACATAGTTTCAGTCAGTCATTCATTCCCATAACAAGCCCTCTTTTGGGCTCTAGAGACCAGAGAAGACTCAAACCCATTAGGTACAGACCCACAACAGATCACCCCACACTCCCTGACCCCTGACTGGGCACCTCCAGAGCTGGACCAGATCTTCTTCTCCAAGCCAGCACCCCGCCTAGACAGGGAAGATCAAAAATCTATAAGCAAATGATGTCTGAGATGCCAGCCTGCTGGCAACCTGCACCATCCACCGTGGGTCTGCCTCCAACAGAGAGAGGAGCAGGGAGCAGTGCACAGGGGCCCTGGTGCAGATGGCACCTGTGTGCCAAGAGCTGGGGACACAGGCTCAAGGCCTCCTGATGCCAGACCTGCACAGGTGCTGGCCTGCAGGCCCTCAGCATTCTCAGCCCTGAGTGCCACCCTCTATGGGGCTCTTCCCACCTCCCAGGAAACCCCCCCCGCCAGCCTTCCCTGAACCATCCATGGGGAGAGGAGACAGATTGCTTGTAGAGGCCAGAGGCTGAGGTTGCAAGGGCTGGAGCACAGCCTGCTCCTCTCCCAGGCTGCTCTTCCAATCTGACTTCTCTCCACCCCCTTGCCCCACCCCCTTACCCTTTATCAGCATTCAGTAGACCCCAGGGGCTGCTGGGGGCAGAGGCCTAGCAAGGACATTACCTAGGCCATGGAAGTTCAAGAGCCAGCCTGGTTCTGCCTATTCTCTACCCCACATCTGTAGCTGGTTGCGAAAGATTGCCTGATGTTGCTGTCACCTCCTTGCCCTTTCCAAACTCAAAGAAAGGTCACTATTTTGCAAAAACTTGGTCCCTGAGTGCCATCATATGAGGTTCTGGGCCACCCAATGGGAGAGGAGCTGGGGACCAACCTGGGTGCCACTGGCCTGAGATCCCCAAGAAGCATGGTGCTTGCTATTATCCAGGGGTCCAAGCCCAGGCTTGCCGCTAGGAGACTGAACCACACCAGCCTTTATGATATCTGATGTGGTGTCCCTTGACCCAGTCCTTGGCAGGGGTGCTGATGGGTGGAGTGGGAAGGACCCTACCCGGGCTGGGATGCAGGGCCCATGAGCTTTTCCATCGCAGCTCCCGGGCTGCTACAGCTCCTGGCCAGCACAACTGCTCGCTGATAGGCAGAACTTGCCCTTCACCTTGTCCATTCCCAGGCCAGCCCTGCTCGTGGGGCTGACAGGTGACTTTAAGCTGGTTCTGCTCACCCCCTCCAGGCACTCTACAGCCTGCTGAGTCATATTCAAACTTTAATCCTCTATGATCTCCCTCCGTGGTCATTGGACCTTATTCAGAGAAGCATATCTAGGCATTTCTCTGCCTGACCCTTAGGGGCTCTCAGAGGAAAAGCTGGAATCAGAACAACTGACTTTGCAACCCTGAGTCAGCTCTAACTGCTATGTGACATTGGACAGGTCACTGTCCTCTGGTTCTTAACTAGATTCTGGGCCTATTATGATTTCCTTTTTCACTGCATCACTTCCATACTGGGGAGGAGGCCTCTGTCCCATTTCACAGATGCAAGAGAGGGAGGTGGAGGGGCAGTGGACCCAAGTGAACCATGCTCCTGAGGGGACCTTGGCGTAGCTCAGCGCAGCATCCCCCTGAGGCCTAAGTCAGGAAATCTGCCCCCCCCCCCATGGAGGAGACCATGGCCTGGAAGGGTTAACAGCAGAATTGCAGCCCATGGGGAGTTTTCCACCTGCCTTCACCTACATTTGCAAACAATTCATTTAAACTTCAGCAGCCTCCAGAGAGTGTAGCCCAGTTATCACCCTGTTCCACAGATGAGGACCCCCACTAGGCCCAGAGAGGCGAAGTGTTTGGCCCACAGTCACACAGCCCATCATCTGTTGCCGGGACTGGAGTCAGCTGGGTGACACACAGAGGCTAGTGTGCTACATGTTCCTGGCAAGACTCGGGCCCAGAGGAGCCTGCCCCTAGAGCTCCTCAGATGGCCTGCTCTGCTGCCCTACAGGCTCATGCCGGGGAGGGAATTGCTGTTTGCAGAGGGCTGTGCAGGACAGGACAGCACCCAGCTCCCTGTCCCAGCCAAGTGCATCCCAGCAGACAGCGCTGATGGGCAGGAGGGTGCCCAGCCTGTACCACCACCCCCAGCCAGGCTGTTCTACCCATCCACCCAGCTCCTCTCATGCCCAGACTGGGGCCTCTTTATCTCTGGGAAAGTGGAGGCAGCTGTCCTGGAGCAGGGCTCTGCCAGTTCAGAACCAAGGTAGTTTCTGAAGGAAGTAAGAAGTTCACAGGCCCAGGCCAAGAAGAACCTCCAAACCAGCCAGCACCGGGGGCCACAGAGCTTGGAATCCAAACCTCAGCCCCGTTGGATCCTCCACTAGCCTCATCTGCAACTGGGGACATAGCCCACCTGTTGCCCTGCTCCTTCCACCCTACCCAGGCAGCCTGTCACACAAGCAGGCAGAAGGGGTGACATTGTTGTTCCCCTACTCCTGTGTGGCCTTCGATAAGTTGCTTCTCTCTGAGTCTCATTTGATCATATTGGTGTCCTTGTAGACCTTTCAGGGGCCCTGAAGCAGGCGCTCAGCTACATACCATGTTGTCTGAGGGCCTGATGTGGTTGTCACTAGGGCCCTGGCCCTGTGCTAGGGACTGGAGGTAGGGTACCAGGTAGTTGTGGCTGGTGGGTGGCTGTCTTTGCTAACTGCTCTCCCCCACTCACAGCAAAGTGAAGACACAGGCACAGAGAAGGTAAAGGACTTGGCCAGGATCAAGCAGCAAATCAGTATAATTTGCTGCAGCTGTTTGGACCTCAGTTTCCTCATCTGTACAGTGGTCTCTCCCCTCTGCCTGCCCTGAGGTCAGCTGGGAGTTGACAGAGATAGTAATGTCTGAGGAAAACCAGAAATGCACAGGCTTCTTACTTGCTGCCTCTTTGGAACCCAGACCCCAGGACCTGGGCATGGTGATGAGGGGTATCTCAGGCCATAGCAGAAGGTGTCCCCACTCCAGTGTGCTCTTCTGGAGTGGGCTGGAGTTTTAGTCAGACTTTTGTTGCTATGACTGTTGTAGTCAGGAGTTGCAAGGAAAACAATTCCATACAGGACACATAATTTATAGAAGTATTTTATGCTAGTCACCCAGAGTCAAATATACAGGAATGTGCAGGAAATCTGTCCGCAACATGAAAGACCTAGAAAATCCAGCCAAGGGCCTGGACACCATGGCAATAACCTGCATGGGTTCAGCTGAAAACCTAGAGCCCACATCAATGACCCTTGCAAGTCTATTGCATGGATCTGCACTGGGAAGGCCCAAAGGTCAGCAGTGGAAACTAGAAAGTCTATGCCAGTGGGCTGAAGGATCTGTGCCAGCAGGCTGAGGGTTCTCTACTAGAGCCAAGAAGTGACACTCAAAATAAGGCCCAGGGCTCCCCTAAAAATTACCACAGCCATCCTCAGTGATAATGAGTTCCCAAGCTCCTCTGACAATGAGAACAGCTGAGAACATAGCAGGAAGCCAGCGTGACGAACTTCTCCTGGAGATTAAACAGCACACATCTTCCCCTCCAGAGCCAGGAAGCAATGCTCAAAGTAAGAACCAGAGCTCCCCCAAAGTGAACCACAGTCTTTCTCAGCAACAAGGTCCCACAGTCCTTTGATGATAACAGCCTAACAGCCGAGTTCATATCGGGGAGACAGCATTACAAGCTCCTCCAGGAGAACCAGTTGCTCCAAACAATAACAGCACTTAGGAGAATGCACAATGTTTCTCTCTTCCTCTCCAGGTCTCCTTTTCATGCAGGCAACAGTCCTCGGGTGGCCCATCCATGCTCAGCACCACACTGATTCAGTTCAGCTGGTGTTTAAGTTGACCACCAGTTACCAATCCAGTAGTGAGAACAGTAGAAAGTCAATTTCGAGCAGAAAACGTTTACTTGGCTCATGGTTCTAGGGGATTCAGTCCATGGTTGACAGGCTCAAAAGCAGGAACATCATGGCAAGAGGAAAGTAGATAAAGGGGAAAGGGCCAAAGAGGAAGTGGCCAGGGGCCAGTTGTAGTCCCCAAATTCACACCCCCATGACCCACCCAGGTACATCCAGAAGTGTGTTTCACTAAACTCCTGGATATCTCACATGCCAATCAAATTGACAACCCATACACCTGATGTGGGAGAATGGACCAGCTCCTCTTCCTGCTCAGCAAGTCTGGTGGAAGGCAGGGGGAAAGAGGTAGGCACTGTCCAACAGTCATCATGTGTCTGGTACCTCCATATTCCTTGGAGGTTGGGTACAGGGGCCCCTATACTACTCTAAAGTGCAGTGCCCCACTTCCATAGAGTATGAGACCCTGTAGCTGGAGCTGAGCTCTGGTCACCCCGAATAGCACAGGCAGGTCTGAGAGTTGGGCGTGAGTTCAAAGCAGACAGAGGGAGGAAAGGTGGAGAGAGGCTGACTCCGGCTACATGCCTCGACTGGAAGGTTTGTGGCTGGGCAGCTCCCTGCTGCAGCCTCACTCTGCATGTGTCAGATAGGGCAGTGACTCTTTCTTAGTAGGAAAGTCTGAGTGAGGGTTGGGAGCTCATGTATGGTGCAGGAGCTCTCAATGACCTTAAAGGTCTCCTAACCCTTTCTCTCTCTTGGTCTCTAGCCATCCATCTGCTTGGATGGCTTGAAGGATCTAGAAGGCTGCCTCTTGGTCTTCAAGCTCACCTGTCACCTCCCCGGCTCCCAACAGGGAGCCTAGCAGGACTGAGGAGGATGAACATTAGGGGTTTCCTGGACCCCAGGAGTGAGATTCCAGGGTCCCCGGAAGCCTGCAGAGTGCAGGAGAGCAACACCCCCCACCAACTGGAGCAACCTGGAGCAGGGCCAGGCCTGCCGGGCTGGAAATGAAAACTGCCAAGGTCTGGGGTGAGGGGTTGGGAGAGTGGGGGTCTGTCACCCGCCAGGCAGATGGGATGAGTCGAGTCTAAATAAATCACTAACACACGGGTGGAGAATTCCTTGAACAGGAGCCCAGGATTACGGACAACAGAGGAGAGGGAAGGAAGGGCTTTCAGGAGAGCCATGCCTGCCCCCACCGCCAGGCCCTGGGGCTGTGTGATGACTGGCTGCGCAGGGTGGGGCAGTCTTGGGCAGCGTGGGGGCCTCCTCTGCCCAGGCCCAGCCCCTTCATCCATGCGTGAGAAACTCCAAAAGCCCCCTCGCTTGTCTGGGGGGAGGGAGGTGTTGAAAGCTGCATCCTGCTCCAGGCCTGAGCCCAGGCCAGAGATAATATCATGCGCATGCGGGAGAGTGTGGGGCTGGGCCTCAGCAGCCCCTCCCGCAGCGGGTGTCCCCCAGCTCTCTACCCTTGCTGGGGCCAGGCTGCTCCCAGCCTGAGAGGTGGCTTGGCCCCTGTCCTGCTGGACTTTCTCCATGCTGGCCCAGGATAGGTCCAAGATGACCCAGGAGTGGGGAAACAGTCAGAGGCTGAGGTCTGGGGTCAGCTGAGGTCATCCTAAGGCCCCCTCTGCTCTTCTCTGGACCTCAGTTTCCACATGTGGACAAATTGGAGAGCAGGCACCTCTGAGGGTCTCCGAGTACTCACGGGGCCTGTGCTGAGTTGTGCTGGTCAGGCGTTAGCAGCAGCTCCTGGGGCAGGCGTTGGCAACTGTTGGATGGACAAATGGACGGATGTATGACTGAACAGGACAGGAGAGGACCCACTCTGCCTGCGATCCAAGCACACCTGGAGACCAGGTCCAGAGGAAGTGACTCTGTTTCCCGGTTTTGTAATGATGACTCTGGAGTCTTGCGCTTCACAACTTGTCAGTATCACCTTCATAGGGTCAACTCCCCGGGTCCTGAGCCCTTCCTAACACCTTCTCAGGAGCCCCATTTGACTTCTTAGAGAACAGACTCAGCAAGGGAAGAGACCAGCCCATAGTCACAGGGCCACTCCAAGCAGGGTCTAAGGTCAAATGCTTTTCAGGGTCTCTTACCAGCTGCTCAGCTTCTTGCTCACTGGGGACCTTAGAGCGCACCCCCCTCAGGCCTTGAATCTCCCCCAGCCACTTCCTCACCCTCCAACCTTCATAGACTGAGGCGGCCAAGGTCCAAGAGGATCGGAAGTGGGGCTGGAAGGTTTGGAGGTGGCTGGTCCAGGAGGGCATGGGGCAAGAAAGGCACTGGGGAACCAGGGAGCAGGTGACCGGCACTGTGTGATCACCCTGCCTGCTCCGTACCCTGCAATCTGGAGAGGGAGGCATGGCCTGGGGTGGTGCACCGTGTCACTGGCCATCTCCCCCCTACCTTGGGGTAAATTCAGGGAGTCTGCGGTGCTCAGGGACAGGGCTAAGTGACACTCACCCGTCCACAGTGTGTGCATATGTGCTTGGAGGGATTGCTGAACCCGCAAGGACGTCTGGGCACCACTAAGCATCAGGGCCAGCAAACCGGAGCAATGCCCTCTGCAGGCCAGGAGGCTGGGACCCCACTGTGTCCACGCCTTCCTGGCTCACAGTCAGCAAAGGGCAGAACAGAATCTTCAACACAGGCCTGTGGGTTTTGGGTTGGGGGACCCTCCCGATTCCTCCCTTTTTCCCACCTCCTCTCTGTACCCTGACCCCTGCCCCAGTCCAGAAGACAGGAAAAGAAGGATCTTCCCTGGATTCCCCACTGGTCTCAACAGGGCCCATGCTGGTGTCGGGGTGCTGCCTGACCCATGGCCCTATCTTCCAGGTGGGTGCCAGAGGACCCCTTGGAAAGCAACAATGCCCTGTTCCTACAGGCACCCATGGGAGCCCCGTACCCTAAGGCCTGCCATCCCACTGTCCTCAGAAGAGCTCACCTACTGTCTTCCCATCTAAAAAGTCCAGCTACCACAGCTCCAAGGGGAGCTGATGAAGTCCCCAGCTGGCCATCGAGGACCTGAATGCCCACCTTTATCTCAGGGCAACAGGGAGCCATGGAAGTTACTGGGCAGGGAGAGACTGATGAACTTGGGCTCCAGGGAGACTGATGAACTTGCCTCGGTTCCTTTTGAGACAGGGTGGGGGTGAGAGGGTCGGGGGTAGCAATGTGGTCATGAATGAGACTTGCGAAAGGACCGTGTTTTAACAGTGATAGGCTGGGGCCTCTGTCCCTCCTCACCCTGACTTGCACTGCATTTTCTCTCAGCCACAGCCTTGCATGTTCTGGAATCTGGACGCTCCGGGGACATCCTGACATCGTCACGGTCACGGTATAGTATAGGGTTCTGTGATTGCGACCATGCTGGTGTAGAAGGGCTTCCCGAAAGGGCTTCCTGGAATGACCACGCTCCCCGCCACACCGTGGCAGAGAGCCTCATGCCAGGTGTGACATCCGCATGTCCTACAGACCCTGGCAGTGGCAGGACTGGGCAGGAGTGGGGGATGGGGGTTTGAGATGGAGAGGGCAGATGCAGGCCTATGAAGACTCCTCTGATCACCCGATTGGGTCAATGTAAGTGAAAGATTTGGTTCTTGTGGGTGCACTCTCAGCACAGACGCTTTCTCTGGCCCGGACACACTCTATAAAGCAGGGGATCTAACCATCAATGTGCACTCAGCTTTTTTCTCTTTTCTGATGATGCTCACACAAAATACAATTTATCGGAATGCCTGTGTTCCTAGTGAACTGCCGCAGTGTCACGTACAACGAATGTCTGTAGGTTTGCATATTTTCTGCACACAGATTCCTGGGGCTCTGTGTTAGTACTACAGCCAGCCCCGTCTGATGCAGCCTGGCCATTTTAGATGAAAGGCAGGCATCTTTCTTTTCCCTCCACACTGTATAATCCGCAGTCTTTCAAAACCCCTGGCTAGAAGTCATGAGACTGTAGCCAGGGACTCCCAGACGCGGCCCCCACAGGCCTCACCTGCGTCCTTGGAACCCCTGACCTCAGACACTTCACAGCTGGGTCATCTCCCTTCTTGGCCTCCTCAACTGGGGAGCAGTTCAGCAGGTAGCGCCCCAGGGCTGGGAGAGCTGGGAGGGAGTTCTGGAGGAGCAGGTGTGTGTGGAGGGGTCCCCCACCCCCATCCCCAGCCTGCACAGCTGTGCTGCACGTGGCTGATGAAATCCCCAGGAGTGCAGCCTGCTAGGAAATGAACCTGCAAGACTGGATTGTAGTGAGGGACCCCCTGTGGCCTCCCTCCCCACCAGGGCTCAGAGTTGACTGGCACCCTCATATGCAGCTCCATAGGCAAGGACTCCCCCCTGCTCCAAAAAGCCCCTTGAGCCCTGGCCAGCTGCAGTGGGGAGGGTGCACCTGTGAGTTTGCCTCCTGTGACCTCCAGCCATCTGCAACTTTGGGGTCTGCAGTTGTATCAGGCGGGACAACTCAACCTCTTCCCGCACTCCTACTCATCCTTCATGTCCCATTCCTCTTCTTCTAGTTTCCTTGTTCCCCACCTCGCCTTCAGAGTTCAAGTGCTCCCACACACGGCAGGGTGATTATCTACCTGTATGTCCCAGATGGGGAGCCTTAGGGGAGTGACAAGGTTGAGTCTGCCCTGTGCTCCATGGGCCAAACAGCAGAGGGTGGGTGGTGAGGCTGAGCTCAGAAGACGTTTGCCAACTGCCGGTCTGCCTGGTGAGCATGCCCAGCCAGGGGAGAAGTGTGAGCCCCACTCCCAACTCCTCTGCCCTCCTGCGGTCCTCCAGCACCTCCTGGCTCCTGTCCTCCGCCTCCCACAGCTCCAGGCTCTGACTCCTCAGACACATTGTCTGCCTTTGTCTCAGAACTCTCTCTCTTTGTCTCTCTCTCTCTGTGTCTCTCTTTTTCTCTTTCTGTCTGTGTCTGTCTCTGTCTCTGTGTGTCTGTCTCTCTCTTTCTATCTTTGCTAAATTGCTCAGGCTGGTTTTAAACTCTTGGGCTCAAGCGATCCTCTTGTCTCAGCCTCCTGAGTGGCTGAGACTCCAGGTGTATATCAGCCTTTTCTTTTGATTCCTTCGTTTCTTCTTAGTTCCCCATTCTCTCCTCTTTTTTCTCTCATCTCTAAAAGTCCCAGGGCTCCGTTCTGAGTCCAATTCTCCCACTCTGCAGCCTCTAATGCCAAAGAACTTCTGTCTGCACATTTAGTAGCTACCGACATCCTCCCTTTCCAATGTGACAGGCTTTGTCTGAAATCAGAGCTTCTGTCTCTGACCCTGCCTTTGCTTCCCAGCCCCACCTGCCTCCATCCCAGCCTGCGGAACCAGCACGGCTGCCCAGGCTACTCTACTTCTCTGTCTACTCCTCCATCTCAGTACCCACTGTGCTTTCTGAAACAAACAAACAAACAAATAAATCTTGGTGAAGGATAATTTCTGTACAATAAACAACATCCATTTAAAATGCACACTTATTGTTCCCATATTTTTCAGTGTATTAAGCTTTTCACTGTTGCTGGGGAAGATTCTTCTTCGTCCTGGGGATACCTTCTTCTCATGACTCATCTATCCCTAGTCTCATGCTTGCCTTTGGTGGGGAGGGTCTCATCCATCCTTTACAGTCAGTTTGCTTGTATCTTAGTAGTTAGAATGTATTTCTAATAGGCATAGAGTTTGTTCTTGATTTCGTTGATTCAGTGTATCTCTGACTTTTTGATTAGAATATTCATTTAATTTGCATGTACTGTAATTATTGATATGACTCTGTTTATGTCTGCCACTTTCCTATTTTCTTTGTCTTCTCTGGGTCTGGTCCTCAGTTCTTCCTTTCTGGCTTTCTTTGGTGATAATCAAGTATTTTTTAGTATTCTATTGTTTCTTTTTAATCTGAAAAATTTCCTTTAGTAATTTTGGTTATAAGTAACTCTTGGTGACAAGTTACTTCCTTATTTGTGTATCTTAAGGAATATCTTATTTACATCTTTATTATTGGAGAGGAGTTTTCAAAAATAGAATTACTGATGATAGTTATTTTTTCAGCACTTTGTGTTCCGATATCTTCTGGACCTATTGTCTCCAATGAGAAACCAGTTATTGATTTTAATTGTATCACTCTTCTTCACTATGATCTTTCTATTTTCTTATGGTTGCTTTCAAGACTTTTCTTTATCTTTGACTTTCATCAGTTTGATTATTATGTGCCTAGATGTGGTTTTCTTTGCTTAAAATGTGTTGAGATTCTTAACTCTCAAAATTTTTCACCAATGTTGGAGAATTTTGACGAGTATATATTCATTATATATTCAAATACTTTCCTACTTTTCTTCTCCTGCTACTCTGCTTCTGGTATTCCTGTTACACAGATTTTGAACATTTTAAATCTCTTGGGTCTTTTAAATCTCTGTTCACTTCCCTCCAATCTTTTCTTATCTAGTTTTCTGTAGATTAAGTAATCTCAATGCTAATCTATTTCAGAATCAGTTATTCTTTTTTCTGTCATCTGTATTTTCTGTTGTTGAGCTCAGCCCATGAAATTTCCATTGCAATGACTTATATTTTTCATCTGTGTAATTTCCATCTATTCTCTTTGTGTGTGTGCTTTCATTTTTCTGTTGAGAATCCCTTTCTGTTCACTCATTACAACCACTTAATCCTTCAACTCTTTCAACAAATTCTCCTTTTGTTGTATTTATAAAGCGATTTTGAAAAGCTTGTTGCTAAATTCAACATTTATGCCCAGAGTTAGTTACTGATGTTTTCACTTATCCCTCTTAGTTAGTATCATATTCTCCTGTTTCTATGCAGTTTGAAAACTGGATATTGCAGAAATTCTGGGTTTTAAAAATTCTCTTCTAATGGCTATTAGTATTTATTGTTGTGGGAAGTCAGCTTGCCTGGATTCCAATGACCAGCTCAGTGCTGACAGCTTCTTGTCCTGCTTTTTTCAATATAGCTCTCAGGAGGCTTCCAGCACCCAGTGATTTGGGAAGTTTGTATTCAGCTGTTGATGTTCAGTGTTCTATAGTTCCCTTATTTCTGTGGATTCTCCCCTAAATTTCCAGCTGCTCTGCCAATCCTGTACTCTGGCCTCCAACACCTCAAGCCAGCTAGGCTTTAACTTTCTGTTCCATGAGCTGTGTATGGGTTGGTTCACTTTGCAAAGAGCAGTGCACTCACATATCCTACCCAGCCAGGCCTGCCCTGTCTTTCAAAGTCAGCTTCTCTCTTGTCTTTGACTTTTTTCACAAGGCCCTCTAGCATTTGAGTAAAGATTTAGACAGAGTTTGCGGTAAAACTAAGTTTTAGGCCAACTCCTGCAATTCTCTCACTCCCAGGATTTTCCCCTTAGATTTCCAGCCGCTCTTAACTTTCTCTGCCACCTGAAGTGCAAGGCTCTGGTTTTCCACCGGCTACGGCCTGGAGGTTGGAGCACACTCATGATTCTTACCTCTGCTAGCTGCAATTTTTCAAGAGTAAACGTTCTTCTAGTTTCTGCTTTTTAAAGACATTTTACAGGGTCTTTAAGTAATTATTTAAAACATAACTTGTCTAGATTTCATAACTGGTATCTGCAGGCAGGTTCATGTGACCACTTCATAGCACCACCCTTACGAGAAGTTTCTCCCATGCATTCTTTTTAAACACACTAGAGCATGTCACTCTCCATGCTTAGAACTCTTCAGAGATTTCCCATTGTACTGAAGATCAAGTACAAAACCCCTTCTGAGACCTATAGTACCAAAAAAGTAATGCAGATTATTTTTTAAAGTCTGAAATTCCTATAGTGCCCCTAAGGTTGAAAACTCATTTTTATTTGTAACAGTGCCTAAATCAGTCTATGCCAGGATTGGAGCTTTTCCTTTTCCATTTTCTTCCTGGGGCCTGGCACACACTGAAGCCAGAAGCAGAGGGGGCATTTGGGAATGCAGCCAAGGTGAGCGAGAGACAGGAACTCTTTTAGCACAACGGTGCTAGGAGGGGCTCTCCATTTTAGTACTGAAAGTAGCCACTTTGTCTGGCAGATGCTCTGGTCTACAGCTCTGTTCCTCCTGCCCAGACCCTCCTGATGGAGAAGAGAGCTAAAAGTGAAAGCAAATGGCAAGGCAAACTCAGGGTTAAAAGCATCAAGAAAGGATTCAGGGGGAGAGGGACTAGCAGAGAGAGCCCAGCCAGGCGATATCCAAGGATGTGGGACAAAGACTGAGGCTGGGGACAGAAAGATGCAAATCTTCCTGAGGCCGCTCCATTCCTACACAGGGATGGCAGGCATGCTCAAACCCTGAGGTAAAGACTACTTTTTCTCTTGCATCCTGGGGTATGGGGGAGCCGTGGTAAGCAGTTACAAGGAAGAATTGTTCAGTATAGCGCTCCACCTCTCAGTTTACTCTCAAGTATATTTTACAAACAAAAACCTAAATATAAACTAATGTTTATAGCTTTCTGACAACCATAAAAACCAAAACAAGTTTATAAATTAAAACTGTACAAATGTACTAAGCAAGCTAAATTCATATTAGCAATATTAATGTAACGCGACAGATGTTTCCACAAAACCAAACGGCCCTCCCTACCCTGACTCCGGCATGCCCTGCCACACGCAAGCCCTCCGCTCTGCTGAGCCCACGCGCCACGCACCATGAGCCGGGACCACTGGCTTCCCTCTGAGCTCGGCAGCCGTCGTTCCGACTGTAGTCCTGACATCATGGGCCTTCACTCAGGAGGAATACTTCCACGTGTCCTGTGGGCCACCATGTCCCTGCTCCACAGCAGTGAGAGCAGCCTCCTGAGGCCCGGAGCTAAGCTAAGCATTTTTATTCCTCTGATCCTGTCATCTCTCCACTGCTGTCTCCAAGGCAGGGTGGACACAGCCCAAGCAACAAAAGGCACGATGTGCTGAGTGTCTCCAAAGCCAAGGCCTGGCTTTTGCTTTAAGGCCAGGCTTTGTTGAATAAGAAAAGGGTTTGTGAATTCTGATATTCTGAGCAGACAGAGCTTGGAGGACTTTGAGGGGAAGGAAGGGAGGGGAGGGAAAGGGAGAGAGAAAGAGAGAGATCAGCCATGGAGGAGAGAATGCGGGCAGTTGATGCTATAGGAAGATTTTTCGTACCTCTAAAAAGGAAGTGGAAATTTGAATAGCTGCAGTGGAAAGGGCAAAACTAGACCCTAAAAATCAAAAGACATGGAGCCAAACAGGAACCCTCTTTCCTGTTTCTGGGTGGGGACTCTGAAGAGAAGCCTGAGGGTATGGGGGTGTTCCTTGTGCCAGTGGGACGGTCCCCACAGGTGGGCTGGGGTGGGCTGGCCTGGCCCTGAAGCCCAGTCCTGATGGGGCCATCTGGAAAGTCAGTGTGTACTTTTATTGCTAAAATAATTGTCAACAGTATTCAAATGCAACATCTGCAGATGGGTTTGAGGAACGCGGGCCGGGGCCCACACTTTCCTGGTCTCGTCAGTCATTCACGATGCTGGCCTTTGAGTCCTTCAGTAACTCTGTGCTCCTTTTGCCCCAAGACTCTGCATGGCTGTTCCCTGGGCCTGGGAGGCTCTGTCTGCCTTCAACTTTTGGTTTGAATTTCGCTTCCTCAGAACGCTTGCCCGAGACTCCAGAGGTCTCAGCAAAGTGAACCCCCTATCACATGCTTCTGGCCACCCATGGATTGTTCGTCCAGGGCTGGATCAACAGGGGCCGCCAGCCAGGGCTGACTGGATAGATGGAGGAAAGAAACCGAGACTGCAGCTCTGAGGTAATGAAGAGAGATGACCCAAAGATTCTGGTTTTGCCTCTGCTCTGTCACTTTTAGCTCTGTGAACCGCCTCCTCTGTAAGACAGGCACACAGCATCCCAATACTGAGCTATCAGCTTTTCCCAAGTGCCCAGTGTGCCTTTTCCTCTGGCTCTAGCTGGAGCTCCCAGCACACTGGGGGTGACAGATGGGGGACATGTGCTCAGAGAGGGCATTTAGGGAGGACAGCTGTGGAAACCCACACCAGTGGAGGGGAGGGAGGCCCAGGTTGGGGTCGGGCGTGGGATGTGGAAGACATCAGGAGGACTTTGAAGAGGAAAGAGGGGGCTACACAGGGTTGCCATGGGTTAGGGGGAGAAACATTCCAGGCAGAACACCACGGGGACGAAGGCCCTGAGAGAGCAGGAGTCCAGGGACATTCTGGGAATGACGAGGCATCCATCTGGCTCTAGGCAGGGCATTTGCTCACAGTGGGTGAGCAAAGGACTCTCAGTTACTTGTTGCCTGTTTTATCCATACCGATTCAGTTTCAGCCACTCCCCACTCACACCCTACTTGGGGCCAGACATGCATTTCATCTGTAAATATTTCACTATGCATCTCAAGCAACAAGAGCTGGCTCTTTTTTTTTTTTCTCATTTCTGTTTTTACTTACTTTTCTATTTTTTGAGGTAGGGACTCACTAACTTGCCCAGACTGGTCTCAAACTTGCAATCCTCCTGCTTCAGCCTTTTAAGTAACTGGGAGTACAGGCATGTGCCATCGTGTCTGGTTAGTAACTAGAACTTTTAAAAAATTCTGGGTATAGTAGCACATGCCTATAATCCCAGCACTCTGGGAGGCTGAGGCAGGAGGATAGCAAATTTAAGGCCAGTAACTTACCCACTTAGCAAGATCCTATCTCAAAATTAAAAAAAAAAAAAAAAGGATAGGGATATAGCTCAGTCTAAAAGGCCCTGGGTTCAATTTCCCTGACCCTAAAATAAAATCATAACACTATCAACCACACCTAAAAGACAGCAAGCCTTCAATATAATATTTAGTCAGAATTTACAGTTGAGTTGTCACTTAATTTTTACCAGCTTAAGTTTAGTTTACAGGAACCAAACAAAGTTCAAAAGGAATTGATGGGTATGACTATTTTTAATAGGTTTTCCTTTCTTCTACTTTTTCATGCAATGTATTTACTGGAAAAGTCAGGTGGTTTGTTCTGCAGTTCCCCCCACCTGGTTCCTCCTGGCTGCATTCTCCTGGTGCTATCGTTCTCATCTGCTCCTGCATCTCCTGTAAACTGATGTCAGATCTAGGGCAGAGCCTCCATTAGTAAAAACCTGAGCTGCACCTGCAAGTCACATTAGGAATTTAACTTTTCCAGTAGCAACATTGTAAGAAGCCAAAAGAAGTTGATGGCATTACATGCAATAATATACTCTACTTAATATATCCAAAATATTATCATTCCAACATGTGATCAATATAAAGTTGATATGAAATTATTAATTTTAAAAAAATACAAAGTCCGAAATTCAGTGTGTATTTTATATTTATGCAAATCTCAACTTGGACTGGCAATTTTTCCACTACTTAAGAGCTGGATGTGGCTAAAGTCTAATGTATGGCGTGGTACACGCGGAGGTTCGATGATATGCAGGGTCGAGCTTTGGCCAAGAACACTTCAAGGTGCTGTCTTCTCCCCCTGGGAGACATGAAACATCCGGTCATTTCCTCTTTGTGAATTAGCAGCCATTGGTGTTCACTGTCTTCTATTTAATTCATTCAGAGTTACAAAGTGGTAAAGGTCTAATTCTACGATCCCTTCTGAGTTTTTGTCTTGGAATAGTTCCCCACGAGAACCCCTCCCGCTCTGTCAGCTATCTGGTTAGCTTGGGTGGACAGTACACAAAGCAGAGGGAAGCAAAGGCTGACTCTTTCCTTTGTTTCATGATTCCTGGAGGGGCTGAAGTGTGTTCAGGACCGGTCAGTGTGTCTACAGTGTACAGGTGGCTGAGAGCCTGGGCAGGGGGTGGTCGTAATGTAGGTGGCTCCCTCGGCAGCAGTGAACCGCAGGGAGCCAGCCAGCCCCTCCCTTACACCTCAAGCAACTCTGCCAAAGAGCCCAAGAAGCTCTCAGCCACCCTCTGGGTGTCCTCTTGGCACTGACCTGGCCCTAGCCCTGGCCCACAGCTTCCTACCGGTGCAGACCCAGCTCTAGGCCACTCCTGCCCTCATCTCTCCCTCGGGTCCACACCACACTTGGGGACCCTCTCCTTCCGCCACACCCATGTTCTCTGGGACCTCACTCCTTTTGCTCTACCACCTCCTCCCTGCACCTGACCGTCAGCACTGAGGGGCCATGCTCCCTCCAGCTCCCGTTCCCCTCCAATGTCCACACCGTCTTCTTTCTCCACCTTTTCACAGTTAAGTTTCTCGCAAGAGCTGTCTACACTCACGGTCTCCACTTCCTCACTGTCCACTCCACTTGCGTTCTCCCTGCTCTCTCAACCCCGAAATGGCTCTTACAGAGGTCAGCAAGGGCCTCAAGGCTGTGGCCTGTCCTCGCTCCGATGGCGCCTTGTCTTCCACCTTAGTTATGCTTTGCAGGCTCCCTGCTATCCCTCTAGTTGCTCTTCCCACCTTCCCCCTGTGCTCAGCCTTAGCCAAAACTCCTCTGTTCTGGCCCCTCTTCCCTCGCCCTGTGCATGGGCCTGTGGCAGCCACAGACACCCTCTTACCCTCGTGCCATCCCCTTCCTTGCTCTTTGCCCTGTGTCCTTTTTGGTCTCAGCCACATGGCTGGCTGCTCCTGGAGGGCAGCCCTGTGTCTGCCTTGCGCACGTCTCCCCTGGAGCCTCAGCCCGGGCCTGGCGCGCAGGGTGCAGTCAGCAACAGGGCCCCGGCAATGCCTTTGCTTTCACTTCTTACCCTGGCTGGTAGCCCTGCTCCATGACTACCTGTCAGACATTGCCAACTTAAATCTTCAGAGAAGCCCTACCTGCCTGTGTCTTGTGCCTATGAGTTACAATTTACATGGTGGACCTTATCACACACGTCTGTATACAATTTCTTCTCTCCCAAATTGGACTGCATGGTGCAATGATTATAAGGTACTGAGTTTCACCTCCAGTGCACAGTAATGTCCTCCCAAATCTGCTCTTCCTTCTTAGCAAGGGGCTGCTAAATGGGGCAGGGCTGGCTGTGGATGCCAGATGTTTGGCAGGGGCAGGCTCTGGGGCCTCAGTGGGGCTTGGGGTGCTGAAGAAAGAGCATTGGGGAGAGGTCAGGGCCTGATCTAGTCCCAATATGGCCTTGGGATCAATATGATCTTGTGCAGGTCACCCTCCCTTGGAGGATTCTTGTGGCCCTTGGGTCAAGTGGTGATAGTAACGCCTTGCCCACATCCTGAGGGCTGTCATCAGGATCAAATGCCATTACATGGGGGATGGGGCGGGGACAGGGAAAGCACAGTGCATGTCAAGGGGTCACTGCCTCACTAAGGAGGAAAGGCAGGACTGCGGGGCAGGCAGGTCAGCACAGCAGGCCTCGTCTCTGGCACTGGCTTTCCAGTCTCCGGCACATTAGCATCCACGATGCTCATCTATGTGACCCCTCCAACAGGCACCTGTTTATACCGTTTACAAAACCTCAGCTCCATACCTACTTCATCCTGGGACACTTCAGTCCCTAACGCCATGACTTTTGATGCTGACTGTGCTGTGAGCACACTGGGTCCCCACAGAGCTCCCAGGGAACCAAGGGATTCACAGGTGTGACACACAGCTCTGGGGTCTACACTTTGCCTCATTCACACTCTCCTACCCCTACTACGTACATACAAACCCCGGTCAGAAATAGGCAACATCAAGTGGTTTAGCCCAAAAGTCCTCCCAAACAGGCAGAGTGACAAGTCAGAGGGCTCCCCTGTCCTGCTTTGCTCTGCACCCCAAGGGAACTGGAGACCGACTTTGAAGAACGAATACGAATTTGCTCCCGGGGCAAGAGGAGCCTCTGTCCAGGCTCCAAAGAAAACCTGAGCAAGGGGCTGATGTCACTTTACAGGGGAGCAGATGGCTCAGAAAGGCAGTGCCTCATCTGGGTCACGCAGCCAGCGAGCGACAGCGCTGGGATGGGATCTCAGGACTTGCTCTTTTCTGCTGCCGGGGGCTGCTCTCAAGACCCCCGCTGCTTCCTTCCTGATCCTATCTGCTCCTTACTGAGGTCTTGTACCTTCCATCCACCCTCACCCTCCGTGCCTTTCTGATTTGCTGCTGTAATTTAATGGGGAACTGAAAGCTCCTTAGAAACGTGTTTCACACACAGGAACCCAAAGGCTGCCACTGCTCCCTCATAGCTCCGTGCCTGGCATGGCTGCAGCTGTTTCACTAACTGGCTTTTTAATTTTTTATCAAGAAGCATCATCCTTTTTCTGGATTGCTGATATTGCCAGCCTCTAAAAAAGTGTAGAACTGTTTCATAGACACGTATTTTTCATTCATTTAAAATCCTCAAGTCTGAGCTATCTAAAAAACTGTAATTAGATGTGTTAAGGGGGCGGGGCGGGGGGAAGAAGAGAAAAAGAATGCTATCTACTCTGAAAACAATCAAGATCTCTGGGCAGCAAGGCGGCACTCCACAAGCAGCAGAAGCTGAGTTAGAGAACACAGTGGGCCTTACGAGCTCCCTGGCCAGTTGGCAAGCGTTATGGTAAGCGAACCAGGCCTACGGGCCATGGCTCAGCACCGCCGCCGCCGCCACACCTCACCACACTTCACGTTTGCTTAGAGCCTGGTTTTGCAGAAGAGTAGTTTTAGGCCTGGTGTCCACGCTAAGTGCACAGAATAATGTCTGTACTCCAGTGACGCCACCGAAGCTCACACAAGAAACACACACAGCTCACACAAGAAACCCTTGTTCAGTGTTGAACTCCTGCCACGGCGCTTTGTAAAGACCATTAAGTGCTTTCATTAAAATGTTTATGTTGTAGCATAAATGTGGTGGTGCACACCTGTAATCCCAGCACTCTGGGATGCTAACACAGGGGGCACTGCAAGTCTGAGACCAGCCTGGGCAACTTAGACATCATCTCTAAATTATGAATGAATGAAGAAAAATGGGTAGGTCTGGAAATGTGTATCAGTGAAAAGACCCTGGGTTCCATTTCCAATACTGCTAAAAAAAGAAAAAAAATATATATATATATACTTGGCACGGTAGTGCACTCTGGGAGGCTGAGTCAGGAGCATCTCAAGTTCAAGACCTGCCTAGGCAACTAGACCCTATTTCAAAATAAAAAATAAAAAAGGTGGGGGATATAGCACTGTATAAAGGCCCTGGGATTGATCCTCAGTATGTAAAATCCAATCAAAACAAAACAGAACAACTGAAAGAAAAAAAGAGTGTCTTTTCCAATATTCCATCAATTCTGTGGGGTGGGGTTTTTTCCCTACTCGACACATTAGGAGCCAGATTCAGAGAGGTTAAGGATCTGTGCCCAAGCTATAAAGAATCCTTCATGACAGGTCTCATGAGTCCTTCTCATCCCCATCATTGTAGAGCAGCCTTCCACAGGACAAAGGGCACCAGCACTGAAGGACCATCCATGATGGTGTAGGCCCCATACAAACAAAATTGCTAATAGAAAGTTTCTTTCATTTTTCAGATTAACACTCAGGGTTTTAAAATATTCAATGACTTGGCGAGGGCCATAGCTACACAGTGACAGCACTGCAGAGGTGACCAGCTGCCATGCAGTGTCCAGGACCCAGCTTCTAGAGAACAGATGCTACTGCACCAGACCACACCATGAACCCCAACTTGACCCCACGTGTGCACCAAAAACATTAGGGACATGAGGATGCCACTTCTTCTTCAGACATAGATTTGCTTCCCCAATGAAAAGATTAACCTGGCTCAAGCAGGCTCACCAGAGTTCACCCTTCAGTGGGCTGCTAGTCATAATTCCTCAATATTTTCTGCTTTAAAACCCTGGAAAGAATGGCCCACTGGCTTGGTCAACCTCCCCTCCAGTTCTCCCAGTGGGCTCCTGCTTCAGTTTGTCCTCTCACCTTTCCTCACACTCCTTCCGGCCCCAGGCACAGAAACTTCTGCTGTTTTCCAAACACACACTCCAGGCCCTGCCTTGCCACTGAGCCTCTGCCTGTGCTGTTCCCTTCATCTGCAATGAAGATCTTACATCTTTCGTTCATGTAACTCCCATGAATCTTTTCCAATCCTTGAGTCAGAATTAATAGCTTTCTTTGCATTGCACAGCATGGTTATACAACTCCATCATAGAATTTATCACTCTGAGTTATAATTGATTATTTTTTAATATAGTTGTGCCCACCAGTGAGAATGTGGCAGAGATGAAGGATTATTAATCTATGTATGAACCTTTAGTCTAGTTTTGCGTACACACACACACACACACACCGTGCATTTAATAAATACTGAATGTGAATGGCAAAGCTGACTGTTTAAGAACCAGGTTTTCATAGTTAACCCAGCTTCAATATGAAATTCAAAACAATGAAGACAGGACTCAAACATAGCCGGGAAATAACATACACTTTTAACTCTCAAAATAAATACTAATCAATTTTATTTTATAAATACAGATGCTAAGTTTTCTTCCAATTACCAACAGATCAGTTTCACGTGCCATTTATTATTCATAGTGGTTTAAAAAATTATTTGAATAACCAGTTAGGTCAGGATAAATGGGCACCATTAGAACTGCTAAAAAAATAGAGCTGGGTACAATCTTCCAAAACTAATATTCTGAGAAAAAAAAATCCTCTGGAATTTCTGAAGTGGTGGAGGGGAAGTAGAGAGAGAGAAAACACAATCAAATATTCACTTGATAACATTTTCTGGCTGTTCAGTGTCTCAGCTATCAAAAACTGAAAGGGCTCTTAGCAGCTCATTGATGGGTAGTACCAAGTTTCCATTTCAACTTGTATCCTCCAAGTAAATTCCAAGTTTTTTTTAAAAAAATGAATTATAAGACTAATTAAAAAATATTAGGAGATACATCATTCTATATTTTGGTCTTGGCAACTTTAAACAGAGAGGCAAAATGAATTCTGCAGCTTTGGAAAATGCTGAACAAGTGTTGAACAGTAAAGTTGTAGGATCTAACCATGTCACAACAGAAACTGCACACACTGAACAAACTCAGACCCTAAACTCAACTAAGCAAACCCAAATTTCAACGGTGTTTTGGTTCACACATCACTGGACAGTGTGTGTCATGAAGACGTGCAGCAGCTATTGACCAGGTCTGAGTAATTTGATTATTTTCAAGGGAGGCTCCATGCTGCGGAAGTAAAAAGCCACGAAGCCCAGGCTCGGGGAATCTGCACGGCAGGGACTGATGTGAGAAGCCCCAGTGCTCCAGCCTCCATCTGGTTGTATGGAACCTGAATGTGGTCCTTCAGTTTGACGGAGTCAGAGACAAGCTTGAGGGCCTGCAATTAACTAAAGGCACCTTGATTGAGCTTAGCTCTCTATATCCAGGGAGACCACTGATCTCATGGGATCTGCCTTTCATGCTTTAATACTGACTTTAAAATACCTTTTTCTTTTGTAGATGGTACCTTACTGGAGGAACCCACAGCGTGACATATATATCCAGGATGGCGTCTCTCCCCAACCTCCAACTCCACAATGAGGAACGGTCCACTGCGAAGTCATTCCTGCTCCAGAGGGCCTCTGCTCAGGGTCTGAGGAAGCTCCACCTCTCCATGTGGGATAAAATGGATTTCCTCGGATTAAGATAAAGTTTCCAAATGCACCAGAGTTGGGTCTGCTGCGATGCAGTAATTCAATGTGTTCTTTACATGAAAAATAACAACATGACTTAGTTTATTTAACACTGTAGCTATCAATTAAAACTGAGTCCAGGAATGCTTGCCCGTAATACTACAATGATCATGAGACCTATGAGTTAAGCTGCTATGTAGGACAAAAACTGCTACTGGGGAGTACATGTGTAAAGAATGTGTGTTGCTAGACACAATATGTAAACAGCCAGAGCTTTTGTTCAGGCTAGTCCCATCATGATGTAACCTAAGGAGACATGGGTTTAAAAGGACTTTCAAAGCGGGGGAAAAAAAATCAGGTCTGGTGAAGTAAATTCAATTTTTATTCTTCTATATAATACATGGATGTATGGATAAATTTTCCTTAAAAGAGCTTGCAACCCTGAGGCAATGTCCTTGGGTACATAACATAAAAAGCAACAGCAAATGAAATCTGCAGGAATGACAACTGAACTTCAAAAACATAATTTAATATTTATGAAATTGCACACATACAAATAATATTCAATGCCTCATCTAGTCTCTTAATCCAACTATCTCAACTGCTTTGCAGTTTGCACATTGGACCACCTGACTATATATTGTCATATAAAATATCTTCCTTTGATCGCAATTTAATAAATTAATATGGGGTTTGTGTGTAGGAATTTTTGTCTCGTAAGTGTATTACCAAAAGCATGCCTAGTTTTTGACCACAGCACCTGCCCAGATAGAAACTTTGGCTCCCAAAGGAACCTGGATGCCATCTGACTGCAGTAACCTTGAGTCCTTGAAGGTTACCTGGATCCACTACAGGCAAGTTATTACCTACTCTGAGGGTCACACCGAGGGTACGGCAGAAGAGGTGAAAGGGCACAGCGCATCAGAAGAGCGGGAACTGCATGGCTGGGTTTTCAGACCAGTGAACATGATGTTCTTGGTCTTCAGGATGTACGGCCCATCCCCTGAGAAGAGGTCTACTGTAGTCCCTGGGGGAAAGGGCAGGGGCATGGGGACTTGGGGATAAGGAGAGGACGATGGCCTATTCATCAACCTTAGATGGCCACAAAGCCTTCAGTAAATGGTGGAAAGCTGTTTCTGCATATTCCATCTTCTCAGACTTTTATAAACTGTGATGAGGGCAAATGCCTATGAGAAACTAAAGGTGAGTTCATTATATTATTTATATATTATCATCTTCCCTCTCAGTATAACATATAAGTGTAAATAAAAAGCAGACAAATACCTATAAGGGGACTTGAGCTATAAGCTCTTTCAACTAGAGAGTGACTTTTGTCTTAAAACAATTATCAAGCCTAAAAAGCAAACCCTGAAAGCAAAATCTTTGTCTGGCCCACTGATACACAATGATCCCAAGTCCCTCCTCTAGTCCCACAGTCTGTTTTTCTGAGGAATATCCTCCATTAATATTCACGTTGTGTCATAATTAATAAAAAAAAGGGTAAGTGCAGCTTTATCCTCCTTTGGGGCAGTGATCCTGCCCTGGTCTTACTGTCTGTCTGCTCACTTCACTTATCAGAACTCCTGCGTGGCCGGCGGAAGCTGGACACGTTTTCATTCAGTGCATAGATCCTTCGGGAGAACTCTTCAAATTCTCCCAGAACTTGTTCGTCACACTCCACTGCCACGGCACTGTCCACTGGAATGCAGTTAAATGCTTCTAGCTGGTCGCCTGTGGTGAAGCCTGTGGCTTCCAGCCCGATGATTTCTTCAGCTTGCTCCACGGTACAGCAGAGCTCCGCGCCTGAGGCTGGGTGGAACTCACTGGGGAGCCGGACGCCGGCAGAGCCAGCCTGCTCACCGGGCAGCACAGTGCCATTGACTGTGGCCGGGTGCCCGGAGAGGGGTTCTCCTGGTTCTCGGCTAGTGCTTACACTCACATGGCTGCTGTTCAAGCTGTCATCGAAATCTACTTCTTTTTTCTGGTTTTCTTTGGAGAAGTCCAAGGAGGTATCCAAGGAGGAGGACAGAGATGCGGTCTTTCTCTCGGACTCTCCCACTGAAGGGACGGTGGTCACTGGCTGTACTAATGCTGAGTCATAACTGGAAGGAGGGGTTTTGTACTGGAGTCTCTCATTCTCTGAGCTGGCTCGTTTTCGATGTCCTTTGTCTGGTGATGGAATGCCCCCAGAGAAGCCTACATCTGCACCCCCAAACATGGAGCTTTGTCTCTTTGGAACAGGGATTGCACTCGAAGTGTGATGTCTGTCACTAGAAGACAAAACAAAAATGAGAAGTTACTTTCTGCTTCAGAAATTAGCTTAAGCCCTCTGGGTCCAGAGACAGGAAACAGCATATTTTAGACTTGAGATAATAAAACTAGATAATAATCAGTCTTAGGCAGTATTTAATATAGTATCTGAATACAAGAAACAACACGAAGCATGCTGGGTTCAACTCTGAGAGCTTCCTTCAAAAAGAATGCAATATACTCAATACATGTTTAAGGATAGGATGGGGATCAGAAACCATGGCTGAAGGAACCAGAAGGTCTGGAAACGAAAGCACAAGAAGGGTGCAATCAACTCCACTGGCATCTGAGGGCTACCAAGACTTTTTCTTATTTTTACATTCCATACTTTTATCTTCATAAAGCAGTCATCGTCCCTCAGTAGATAAAAGTTTAAATAGCTTGCCTATAATTATCCAGGATGGCAGGGAAAGCTCATGATCCATGACTTGACGGTCAATAGCCTTTCCAACACCCAAATGCTACTCATGCTGTCATCAGAGACCTGGCAGAGAAGCATCAAGGGGACTTTTTTCCTTTAAGTGAAAAATTCACTTGGGCCGGGTGTGGTGGCGCACGCCTTTAATCCCAGCACTTGGGAGGCTGAGGTAGAAGGAGCATTGTGAGTTTGAGGCCAGCTTGGGCTACGATGTGAGCGCAAGGCCGGCCTGAGCTACATAGTGTGACCCTGCCTCAAAAAACCAGGGCCGGGAGTTTGGCTCAGTGGCTTAAGTGCCTGTCTGGCAGGTGCGAGGCTGTGAGTTTGATTCCAGTGCTGCAAAAAAAAAAAAAAAAAAAAAAAAATCACTTGGGAAATGCCTTCTCCTTTATAAGGCTAGCCACACATAGTTTATAAGACTTAGTATTCAGCGCCTTCTTTTGAACCTGAGTTACTCCTTAGAAAGGTATCTTTGAGCCAGCAATAATAATCACTATTCAGCTATACAAAACTTTATAGTTTCTGAAGTAATTTCAAATATATCGTTTTGCTCGGTCCTTACAAAAACCTTGTCAAGATAGCAGGTTACACATTACTGCACTTAGGTTTGAAATAATAAATAATAATCAGTTAATGGAAATATAGTACCTCTGGAAATAATGGCTATATTACAGACTATGACTAGTTTAGCCACCCCTAGATCAGTTCTAGGTATTATTATACAAGTGCTGATCACAAAATATGATGTATAATTTAAATAAAAAAGTTATTGTTGTAAAAGACACACTGTCATTAACCCCCCTTCAAAATACTCCTCTTACTTTGAACACACTTATCCCATCATTCTTGCCGCTTTCTGAAGCAGTTCTGGAAGTCCTCTTCTGTGAATGTCTTTATGAGGTGTGATAAAAAGTACGGTGAATGCTGCTACAAGTGCCATCCAACAGAAAGACAGGCTTGTGAAAACATTATAGTGTGTCCTGATCCACCTTATTCACCAGCTCTGGCACCATTTGACTTCTGGCTCCTTCCCAAAGTCTAAATGACTATGAATTAACTCCACATTGTAAATCAATTCAGGATATCAAGGCAGCCACAACAGTATAACTAAAGACACTCATAAAAGAAGACTTCTAGAACTGCTTCAGAAAGTGGCAAGAATGACAGGATAAGTGTGTTTGAGGTGAGTGGGAGTATTTTGAGGGGGATTAATGGAAATGTGACTTTTACTAATAAAGTGTAAAAAAGTTTTAACCATTCACTGTATTTTTTTTATCATATAGAATTACATGCTGTTGAAATCATATAAACCATGAATTATATATAGCAGAGGCTAGCTTGAGAGGCAGACAGAGGCACAAACAGAAGAATCATTTAATTCGTGTTCTTTAGATGAGGAAAAGCAGAGAAGTTAAGTGGCTGTAAAAGGGCAGCCAGGAAGCAGGAGTAGAGACAGGACCTACACATACTCAATAACTAGTTGTTACATGCACTGGGCCCGGGGTGGGAGTGCGGGAAAGAGACACATGCAACACAACAGATGTGCTTCACGGTGCTTCCAATCTTGCAGGAGAAATAAATCCATAACTGTTCAAACAATACATTTTCGAATTACAATGGCAGTTAAGTGCTGGGTTCAACTTTGGGAGCTTCCTTCAAAAAGAATGCAGTATATACAAAACATATTTAAAAAGAAGAAGGGTCCCTTCTCCCTGTGTCCACAGTCACAGCTCTGAAACCAGCTCACAGTCCCTCTTTCTCAGATTTTTTCTGATGCTGGGTTACACTGTGGTCTCAGACACGCCAGCAAGGGTTACTCCCCTGGAGCAAGGCAACCACAAGGCTTCTAATCTGTAGGCCTGTCAGACCCTCTTGCTTGGTTTTAAGACCAGGTGCCAAGAGAGATTTCATAATTAGGGGTGGTCATGGGGGTACTTATCACACTGGGCAAGTAGACCAGTAAATTACTGTTTTTAGTTCTCAAGAAAAACAGAACAAAACCGAGCAAAATCTGCTGGCCTTAATCTAGGTTTGTACTTAATATGTTGTCAAAATTCACAGTAATTGGGTAAGCTACATATTTTTGCCAGTCTTGTTTTTATTCTCCCACTTGCTGACAGTGCCCCTCTCCAAGTGATTTCGCAGGTTGACTAGGTGAGCAAACCAGGGCAGAGCATCAGCACCGCCCACAGAGGGTCTGCTCTGCTTGAACAAGCCCGGGAGGGCTGGGCCGCACCAGAGGAGCAGCCTGCAGTAGGAAGGAGAGCTTGCTGGGTGGGACTAGAGGCCAGGTGCTTAACAGCTCCTAGCTGTCAAGCGTGAAGGACCTGACACTCCCTCACTGTCCTGCCCGTAGCCCCTGCCCCTCACGTCCTGCTCTGCTTCTCGGCTCTTGGCAGGCTCATCAGAGGCCAGGTTGGAGGCACAAGCCCAGGCACACCTAGCTGTACTTAAGGAAGAGACGGTTTTATGGTCCTCATTGAACTAGAGACTCCCCAAAAGCTCTCCTTAACTTTGCACAAAAGAGAAGTCAGTCATAAGGTGTGACTGAGCCCCTCAACAGGAAGGGAACAACCATTTTCCTGAGCACCAGCCAAGTTTGTAGCATGCAGAAGGGGCTCTGCACACTCAGCAGCCTTGGGTGAGGCAGGTGGTTGTTGAGGGCTGATGCCCCATGGCTGAACTGGACTCTTCTGATGCCAGAGCCCGTGCTGACTACTGTGTGCCACATGAGAATTTCAGATTCAGGTTCAACTAAGAGTTTGAAAATGCCAACCAATGGCACACATAAGTGACATGCCATTTCACAGGCCTTCCTGTTTTAGCCACAGGTTCTACCTCAGCCTGGTACTTTGCTGCTCTTTTCACGGACGCAGCCAAGCTGTGAGAGTTGGAGACTGGTATTTTCTGACATCCTGCTTCTGTAACTAGTTTCTCCAGTTCCCTTTGATTTTTATAAGAAGTCACATAATGACACAATCAGATCCCAACTGGAAAATTATTCCTAAAACACTCTTTTAAAACGGTAAGAAAATCAGTTATTTTGGATACATAATGAAGTTTGCATATCTGAAGTTCAACCTTTCATCACATTTTGTCTTCCTACCACTATTTTTAGCTATGTGAGATAAAATCTTTAAAATTTTTTTTATGAAAGCCTCTCTTAAAATTAAAAATTCTGAATAAAAACAGTATTTTTTGGATGAGTCTGGGCCACCACTATGCTAACCCAGTACTAAGCAATGACACAGCAAAGAGCTCAGGGGTTTTCAGTGACACATTTTTAAAAACTTGAGTTTTTCTGTGTCCCCTCTCACTACTGGTTTGCAGCGTGGCTATATCAGGGTTCCTGCCAGCAATGGCATCTCCACTCATTTAAACAATTCTCTGCTGTTTGTCTGCTATGTTCTTCTAAAACTGATGTGCTGAGAACTGTGTGCATAGTAAGGGGAAGCAAGGTCAAGCATAGCATACTTACCATAAAGAGTTCTGACATATTATTTTATTTCATTTTTTGTTTTGTTTTTTTTGAGACAGAGTATCACCATGCAGTTTTGACTAGACTTGAGCTCACTTTGTAGCCCAGGCAGCAATCCTCTTGCCTCAGTCTCCCAAATGCTGGAATTACAGGCATGTGCCACCATGCCCCGTCTGAAACATTATTTTAGCTGCCCAGAATTAATTTTTTATCACTTCCAGGATCTTAGCTACATTTCAGATTTTTACGATAGTTGAACTCTAAATGGGTAAAATATCAAATAATTATATGAAAATTTACATATACAAACATATGTGCATTTAACATTATTTCACTAATTTAAACTCATAGGAAGACTAAAAAATATAAGTTACATAAAAACATACATTAAAAAAAACCATATATCATCAGCACAAGCCTATTATCAATCATACAATTACCTTCTGGTGGGGGAGGATACCAGAGATTGAACCCAGGACTCATATCCCCAGCCCTTTTTATTCTTTATTTTGAGACAAGTTTTCACCAAACTGCTCATGTAGGACCTACCCTTGTGATCCTCTTGCCTCAGACTCCCAGGTAGCTAGGATTATAGGTCTTGGCTACCACATCTGGCAAATAACTATTATTTTTGGATACTTTCATTTCAGACTGATTTTATGTGTATGTTTAATTAAAAAACTAGAGTTTTGTTTGTAGCATATATGTATATAACTGTATCTTACTGCGCTTTGTTATTAAGCCCTCTTAGTAAAAATAATTCTAAATGGCAGCTTTACTGAAGGGAATATGATAATTTACTTAATTATTCCCTATTCCCTTATTTTTGTAGGTTAAGAATGTTTCTGAACTTTTCCTACTGAAAAAAAACACCTGCTGAGAGCATCTTTATATAAAAACATAATGCATAGATTTTTAATAAAGTAATTTTAATTTTCATATTTAACAAAAGGTTTTGAGAAGGGCCCATCATTACATATTTTAGTACATGCTAAACTTAAAAAGCATTTTATCCCTACTATTGCCTAAAAAGAGAAAAATAATAATCAAAAAGGCCAATAATCGACAAAAAAATGAAGGATGCGCAAGTTTTAAGATTTTTTGTCTGATTACAGTCTTGTTTTATGATGATTTTATTTCAAAGAAAATTTTGAAAGATTCACTAAATTACATGACCAATGTTTAAATGCTGCTGACAATTTACTTATCAAATGACATTACCATATTATGTACGTTATGATGAAAGACTTAGAGTTTCTATTGTTAAAAGACAACCAAGGGACTGCTTGCCTGTTATGCACAAGACCCAGGTTCTGTGTCTAGCACCACACACACACACACACACACACACACACACACACACAGAAAGTGTTTAAGTGTTTGGGTTGGGGTTATAGCTCAGTGACAGAGCCCATACTTAATGTGGGTGAGCCCTGTGTTCACCCCAGTACTGCTAACCTCCCCTTCCAAATCCAACCAAAACCCTGGGAAAGCTTACATGTGGGTGGAATGCGTGGGTACAGCACATGGTAATTTTTCTTTGTCCCCCACTCCCACCAAGGGGTCCTCTTTCTGGGGCTCTAAATTTGGGGGTGCAGAGCCTGAAGTTCAAGCAACTGGGTTGAGTCTACTAATTCAATGCACACCTTTTCCTCATCAGCCACTTGGCTCTGGTGGCTATCTCTTGCAGTTTGGCGTAGGTCCAAAATAGGAAGACAAGACCTGGGTTTAATGCTACAATTAAAAAGAATTTATTAAAAACAGTGACCCAAAGATATTGTGATTGCACATTCACTAGGCAGTAGTTTAGTGAAGGGTGGAAGAGACTGTTGACTAACTGAATCATATTGGAGATTGTAAAATTGCTTCATAATAAACCTTTTGCTGTAGTAAAAAAGCATTTTCTAGGGTCACAAACAATGAGGCAAATGCCATGTGGCCTGGAGTTGAGAGGTCAAAGAAGACAGTCTGGTTCAAATTTCATTTCTTTGGACCAAGTTTTCTCTGAGTTCTCTAAATTAAAGTGATTAATTTCTTTTTCATTCCATGATTTCTTACTTCTTGCAGTCAAGTTACCTTTTCTTATCTCCTCAGCTTTAACAAGAGACAGCGGTCTGGAGAAAGGATGTTTCTCCAGCTCAGCCCTGTGACCCCACGTATTTGCAGTTACAAGTTCACTGTTCATTAGCTATGGGCTGTGGACAGCTTTCTCCTTTGAACAATAGATCATTGGATGATGGTGAAGATTAAGTAAAATAATCCACTTAAAATCCTTGGCAGAATGCCTGGCACACACACTAATGGAAGTAGTAGCTAGAATTGCTGTTGCTGTCATTATGATTTGCTTCCATAGATTCAAAATTCCAAAAGTATTATCCTTATTTTACAGAAAAGGCAACTAAGGCTCAATGACTTTCACCTTTTGCACAAGAGTAAGAGCAACAGGTGACATAGGAAAGACCAGAATCTAGATCTCCTTTCTTCCGTTGTTCTACCTCACACAACCTCCTGCTTAGTAAAGGAACCCCAGCTGCACTTCCACTTCTGTACTTCAAGGAGCTACTACTGCAAGAAGCAAATAAAGAATTAAAGAAAAAAGTAGAAGAGTTTTGGAGAAAAAGTACCAAATCAATCAGCAGATTTAGTCTGGCCAGTGTGTTTGGGGGTCCCCCATCCCCCTTTGGGGGCATGGAATGGGGAAGGCTTTAATAAAGCAGAAATGCTCAAAACACCCCACTGTAGATGATCTACCAGCTGCTTTGGGACTATAAGAACTTCCCAGAATCCTGTGAGGTACATCCCAATTGTCCCTAAACCCCCGAAGCAGTATTTTCTATATGAATTTAGTTTCAGAGAAAGAGAAGTTTTGTAGGTGGGAGGCTGTTTTTACTTGCCTAATCTAAATGCCTAAGTGTTATGTTCAGCACTTTTGTAATCATTATATGAACATTTTGCCAATGAAGCCAACCTAGGACCTGGCAGAACCCTGCTTACTGTACTCCACTATCCTTACCCCACCATCTTCTCCTTTCCTTTGCTGTCAGTTTTACTGTCTGAAGCTTTTACAGAAAAGAAATGAGAACAGAGAAAGCAAAGTAGGAAAGCACCAGTCCAAAACGTGGTCCCATTTCTGCATCTGCCATATGTAAGAACATGTAGCTCTAGCGCTGAGAAAACACAGGACACTGATGAAGCACTTTCCTGCTCAGAACCTCCATTTCATCTTCTGTAAAATGATGATATCCACCAAACAGTCATTGCAGTAGGGGTTAAATGAGAGGTAAGTAAAATTCTTGGTATCATAAGTAGGGAGTTAATAAATTATTAACAAAATAATAGCAACTAACACTTGTGAAGTGCTAGAGGTAAGCACTTGTTAACAGCTTTACACACAGTCTCATTTAATCTTCACAACATGCCCACGAAATACTGCGAACACTATCATTATTTTACAGATGAAGAGGCTGAGGCATGGAGGTTAGGTAGAAAGCTATGATTTAGCTAAGCCCATCTGACTAAAGGATGTTAGACTCCTTCTTGCTTCCAATTCCTGGGACTTTTAAGGCTTCTGTTGCCACCAAAGCACCTACATTTGATTTCTACTTCTATATGAGAGCAGGGTGAGAGTTAGATAAAAAAGTTTTAGGTCAAGTGGACTGGTATTTTTTTCTCTCTCTCTTCCTGCCTACACTGAGTATGTTTGGCTTTTCTGACTTTTTTGGGCCTCATTATATATACTGTTAGGCATTCTAAGCATCAATTATGAGCAGAAATAAATTCTGCCATGAAAAGATGTAAATATGGAAACTTAGGGGAAAATGAAATAAAGAAAGAATGAAAAGATTTACCACATCAAAAGAGTTCTTGAAACTGGGATGGGTTTTTTGTTTTTTGGTTTTTTTCCTCTTGGCTTTTTCATATACTTGTGCTTGTTTTATCTGACTACAGCCAGGTCTCACACTGTAGTATTAGGAAAGAACACAATTCACAGTCTCAGATATGTGTCTTTTCCTCCCTATGAAATGTTTCCTCTGAGGAACATTACTAGATCACAGCTGGTCAAAACACTAAATCCTGATTGTCTGGACTTTGGCCAAAATCTACAGCTACAGCTCGGTGGAATAAGAATACTTAAAAAGAAAAAAAAAAAAAACCCTTTTAAACAACATTTGATCTTCTTCTTTCTCTCCTCTCATAGCAAGCTATGACCTCATGGCAGTGAGACCTCTACATGGAGGTGTTTAAGTTGGTTTACAGCCATCAGAAATGTTTGAAGCTCTAGGTACTACTCTGCGCCAATATCATGTCAACTGTGCTAAAAAGCAATAATAGTTTCTCACCTTCTTAAAGATTACTGCTTAAATAATGCAGAGCAACGACAGGGCTGTGCAGAGTGCCAAAAGCAGGTTGCCAAGGCAAAGCTGAGGTAGAATTACGTCTTTTGGCAGCTAAGAAATTATGACATAAAGTTAGTTTTTTCAAAAAAACAACCTCCATAAATTAGGCTACTATCCCTTTTCAAAATTCAGCAGAGGGTAGGATTGATCTTTCTCCTTTCCATCTCTCAGATCGAGCAGAAGCGCAGAGCCTCCTTTCTTGAAAGCCAAATTTAACAGCTAGATCTTATCTCCCAGGAGGGAGCTGGGGTTAATAGTTTTAAACATGCAGTCTCCTGGCCACAGGCAACAATCTTAAGGCCTCTCACCATTACCAGATAAATGTAAGTGCTTAATCTTTGACCTGGATGTTAACAAGAACAACCAAACCAAACAAAAATAGAAACAATCTTGGGCCTTTTTTAAAAACACAGGCTGAAATGTGTGCCAATGGTCACTTTTCCCCTGGGTTGAGTTTGGAAGGTTTCCTGCCAAAGTCTGACTAAATAAAAACAGTATAAAAAGGTATCACTGAACAAGGCAGCTTTTAGATTTTATTTAAACTGAGTAGTGATGGAAAGATGAACCTGTGAAAGAGAAAGTTCCATAGGCAAAGGACAAAATAAGCAAGCTGAGGAAATCCAGTTCCCCAGGTGATGTGATGGCAGGACTTGGCCATTGGGCCTCCTTGGGCCTGGGCAGCAGAGCCCAGCTTGGAGAAGTAGGCCCAAGGCGGGCCAGCTGGCAGAGTATGATGGATGTGGACAGCCCAGGGTCCATCTGGAGGCCAGCTTGGTTTCAAGGCTGAGCTCTCCAGGATCACAGAGTATGCAGTGATTCCTCTGGAGACAAAGAGAGGTCCTGGGATGGGTCAAGTCAACCACTTCACCCATCAGCTTTCACTTTAAGAAGCCATCAGACAAATTTAATGTACTAAAGTTACAGTCAGGCAACCAACATTATGAGGACTATAAAATGGTCTGTAGAAATAGACATAACCCATCTTGATGTCATTTATACAGCACATAAGTAACATCATACAACAGAACACGTAAAGATCAGGAAAGAAATGCCAGCAAGGATATCTGGGGACCCTTTGGAGTGTCTGGACAGCACTTGAGACTTGGGAATAATAAATTGTTTATGCTGAAAACTACCAAAAAAAAAAAAAAAAAACCCAAAATCAAAAACTTGATCTTTGCCAGGGAAATAAGAGGAATAGCAATCTCATAGAATGCAGCCCCAGAAAAGATTTGGTAGGGAAATTAAAACTTTGGTCAGAGAATGACTTTGGAATTTTAAAACTAGACTTGGAAGGGAGCTAAAGGAAGCATAAGACTCCTGAGGCAAATGAGAGAAGCTGTGAAATGAAGTCTTTGAAAGACACTGCTAAAGCTGAGCTACCATTAGATTTCTAATAAACTCTGATGTAAACCAAACCATGAGGCTTTGGCTGTTCGTTATATAAAAGAAAAATGGATAGCTCTGCCACTGTTTTTGGAGATGTCGAGGTTTTAGGCAGAAATGCCTAACTTATATTTGGCCACCAGTGAATTACTTCTTCGAAAGAGACTACAGGACTCTTGGGATAAGGTCTCAGCAATCACATCCTTTGGAGTCCTCTGTGCTACCAAAAGAGGGGTAGCATACAACTGTATGCTTATTAATGGGACAGTTTATGTCCACTACATATCAGGCATTGCACTAGATTCTGGAAAAAGCCACAGTTCCTGCTTTTATAGGGTTTATTGTCCAGTTCTGTATCTCAGAATCACAGACACAAATGGAAACCAACAAACTCTGACACAGAAGATGAAGGTGTGTCATAAGCTAAGAAAGCCAGTAACAGAGAATGGATCCAGGAAAGGCCGGGCTTTGAAGGGTGAGGAGAGCTCTTCAATAGATAAGGTGGTGTGAGAGTATCTGCCTGGGAGACAAAAGGCATAGAGCAAGACTTTGTGTCAAAAAGAACAATGTTTGAGGACTCAAAAGGACAGTAAGTGAGGAGCTGTATAGAAGATGAAGCTACAGGCAAAAACAGAAGCAGAAGCCCACAGCCATGATTACGTTTTTTTGTCCTTTAGTCATTAAAGTATGTTATAGCATTGATTTGGAATGTCCCCCTAACACCCTGTATTGAAGACTTAGTCCTCAGCTTGGTGGTAATAGAACTTTTAAGAGGTAGGGCCTCATGAGATGTCTTTGGTCACTGGAGGTGTGCTCTTGAAGGGGATAATGGACCCCAGCTCCTCTGTCTTTCCTTTCTACATTTTGGCCATGAGGTGAAAAGTTTTGCTAAGCTACATGTGACTGTAACAGTGGAACAGGCACCTTCCTCCTTAAGACTGAAAGCAACATGACTGCCCCAGCATGGACTGGAACCTCCAAAACTTTGAGCCAAATCCAACCTAGCTACCCAAGGGTGAACCAGGGCCTTCACACTAAGCTACATTCCCAAATCCTTTTTTGAGACAGGATCCTGCTAAGTTGCTAAATCACAAGACATGTACTGTCATGCCTAACTAATCTTCTTTCTTCGTAAGGTGTTTCAGGTATCTGTCATAGTGATAGAAAGCTAATTTAACACAAAGTGTTTTAGGCAAGGGTGCATTTGTGTGTGTGTGTGTGTGAGAGAGACAGAGGGAGGGAGAGATAGAGAAAGGAGTGAAGGGGGAGGGAGGAAATGAGGGAGGGAGATACACAGAGGAAAACATTTGCAGTATGCATGCAGTAGGGTGGAAAGGAAGGGTATTTAAGGCAGAATACAATACAGTATGTGTGCAGTCCAGCTGTGTAGCCAGATCTTGTAAATAGTGTGAATAACTTAGTCTTCTATTTCTTGAACTCTTCCTCCACTTTCCAATCTAACTTCATACTGAGCACATGGTAGATGCTCAGTGAATATATTGGTTTTACAAATAAATGGACTTAATTAGCTGTACTTGAAAAATTTGGGGTTTTTAAAATTTTGTTTTTGGCAATGTGTTGAAAAGCATTTAGCTAATGTACAAAAATCGTACAAGGGTTACTTACAACTTAGAAAACAAAACTAAACTTCAAGTTACAGTAAATCTGAATGACAAAATATGTAATCATTAAAGTGATGGTAAAGTTTTTTTTAATGGCATTGGTAAGATGCTTAAGATGCAGTATTATTTGAAAAAAGGGAACATATAATTAAGACTATGTTGTCCAATACCATAGCCACTAGTAACTTGTTCCTAGAACTGGACATGTGGCTAGTCTAATTTGAAATGCACTGTAAGTTTAAAATATATATGGAGCTTAGAAGGCTTAGTATGGAAAAAGGGAAGGTAAAACATTTTATTAATAATTTAAAAAAATGATTACATGTTGGTAGGGTTATTTTGGATACTCTGCTTTTGATTTGATTTAAATTAAATATATTTTTACAATTAACTTATCTATTTCTTTTTTGTCTTTTATAATGTGTCTGCCAAAAAAATGGACTCACATAGCTGGCTCACCCTATATTAATAGTGAATAGCACTTACATAGAGGATACGATCTCAATTATATGAACCTAGGAAACTGGCTAATGTGAGAGAGGCTTTTATCTCTGGATTGTTAAACTGCTGTCTCCCACTTTTCTGCAAATTTTTACAACTCCCAAATTTTATTCATTGAGCACATATAATTAAAAGGAGTAAACAGAAATAAAACATAAAAACAAAGGAAAATATCTCAACTTGGTTCAAAGCCTTGGTTGCTGGAGATGGAGGAAAGCCCAGGGATACCCAAACGGCCTTCTGTCACTGGTGGGAGGTTACTGCACAAAGGATGTCGGACAGCTGTTCTCCATCCTGACTAAAGACAGAAAAAGCGGAAATGGGTGTCAACCACAGGAGGGGGCCTGTAAGTTAAATATAGGGAAGAATTTCCTGAAGTAAGGGTGTTTAAACTCTGGAATGAGTTATGGAAGAAGCCTGGTCCCCCAACGTCTTTTAAAACACTACAGATACCCATATGCCTTGTGTGTTCCTGTCTAGAGGTAAGGAGATAACTTGTCAAGGTTGCTTCTAAAATAGCTATCTTAGAATAAATAACTTCTATAAAACTTTCTTTTTCACTTACTTTTGACTAGGCTTCACTTTCTTTACAAGGATGCCAGCCTGCAAGCCATGCTCTCACGGACAAGCCCATGTGATAATTGCCACCCTAAGTAGTACTCTTGAGACTCAAAAGGAAAGATTATTTGATCTACATTTAAAGATCAATGTCAGCTAGACATGTTTTTTAAGTCCCTTGGGGGTCACATACCAGAACTCAGTTCTGAATTCAGCTTAAGCATGATGGAGGAGAGGGAAGAGGGTAGATTTGTCTTTTAAAAGCTTTTAATACAGGATACTCTCTCATTTTCAAAGGTAAATAAATGACTTAGCTTCAAAGTAAAACTATCACTGTGATTTTAAAGAAAGTAGATTGGTTCGTTTATTTTAGACTTTCATTATTCTGAGTTTATTCTCCTAAAATGTGCCAAAGTTCTCAGGTACTTTCTTGTCTTTTCTTTTTTAATTACTTAAACTTTTAAAACTCCCTTTATGGGGAAAGTGTTCTAAAATGTTTCTTGCTGTGAGCACAGTAAATCAGGGGGCTATGAGAGTCTAATATTTAGTATACCTAATAGTGACAAGGAAGGGACATTTTTGAGTACTACAACCTTGCATAGGGAAATCGCTCTCTGTGGTGTGCTGAAAATACATACCACCTATTCATAAAGGAGAACCTCATTAGACATAGCCATGGTTGCCCAATATCTATGTTTCTCTCAACAGTTGTTCAGATAGATGTGCACACTGAAGATAGCTCATAAAGTCCTTGTCGGTAGTTAGGTACTTTCTTTTGCTACTACTTTTACTTAAAAGCTGTGGAGTTTGATTGTATTTACAAAAAGGAACAAAAACTAGGTCAGAAGCAGGTCAATGGAATGACATATGGTGACTTCACCACTGAAGTGAGAAGCCTTCACCTAAAGCCATGTGCTGCTTTTCCCAGCATTAAACAACAGTATCCGCTGAACACTACACGGGATTTGGAGAACAGTTTAGCGCATGCTTCTCCTTGTGAAGTTCTCTGAGACTGAGTCTCTTTAAAGCTGGTGTAACACCCTAGAACTTCAAACAGGTCAGTCTAAGGTTGCACACAAATGCTGTACTATTGTCCACAGAAGTTGTGTCTTAGGCCCTAAGTCACAAGTGACAGAATATTCAGGAATATTCTTACAAGTCATACCCTACAAAATATTTAATTTGTCTTATCTGTTCCTTTAGATTAAAAACTAAACAACTGTCAACTAGGCAAAGGCAGAGCAAATCTTGCACTTTGAATCTTCCCTCATCTCTTGAATAGTGCTATATGTATACGAGACACTTAATGAATTGTCAAATGCACAAGTAATACTTAATAATACTTTATTTAGTTCTTAGTTTATAAACCATGTTGACAGACATTATCTCATTTGTTCCATACAACTATTCATGGGAAACAGGGCTGGTGCTATTAACTTCCTGAAAAACTGACACTCGAAAAACCATTTAGGAAAAGAGAGCTGAAATTGGAACTCACATTTTCTATCCTCAGACCTAGTATTCCTACCTCTGCATCATACTACCTTGCACAGAAGTGCTAGTTTAAGTTTTATAATCAGGATAAGTGAAACAATAAAAATATTCCATGAGTAAAACAGGACAGATGGCTTTGCAATCTTCCTTTTATCATGTCTTATTTAGTACTGGGATTAAAACTGGGGCCTTCACAATAAGTGACAACCCCAGTTCTGTTTTGTTTCAAGATAGGGTCTTGCTGAATTGTCAGACCGCCCAGACTGGTTTCCAACTTGTGATCCTCCTGCCTCAGCTTCCCAGGGTGCTGGGATTACAGATGCGTGCTATGATGCCCAGATAGAGCAAACATGTTTAGGCTACTCCTTCAGTCCTCATGCTCCCTTATTCTTGTTTCTTAGCAAATCAAGTGAAAGAAGTAAACATTTTTTATTTCTTTCAGTCTTAAAGTTGCTCAATTCTTCACCAAGTTTTATGGTTTGCAGTTTCCTTTTCATTTAACTGGGCTACTGTTGCTAAAGCAACTCCATCATACACCTCTATCCTCACATGCAGGGGAGGTCCACTTGTGCTCTAGGTTCACTCAAACGCCATCTCCTTAGGGAAGGCCTATGCACACACCTCACTCATGCCAGGAAGTAAAGGGCTTCCTCTGAATGTTTGAAACAGCTTACGTCCCTTTCTTATTGCACTGTCTATTTTGTATTATGCATTTTTTGTTTCTATTTCATTGCCTTAGACTATAAGCTTCCTGAGTACAAATTCATATTCCATGAATGGCTTATTCATTTACTTCCCTGATTCTAGGCTGGGACTACAGAGGTGAATGAGACACAGGCAGTAAGACCTAGCTCAAGCTGCCCACAAGTCAGTAAGTGAGATCTGGTGGAAACACGACCTAAGCTAATGAGAGAATACATCTTGGTTTCTGTATCTGCCAACATGACTGCTGAGTGAAGAATGAGGTAGGACATGAACTGGACCCTGCAGTGAATGCAGCATTAGTGCAGGACAGAGGAAGGGGCAGGCTATTCTCAGTGGCAGGAACTCGCCAGAGTAAAGAACTGAGGGCAGAAGTAAGTGTTCTGTCTGGGGGTCAGCTGTCTCAGGACCTGGATGCCGGGCATCATTGTCTAGCCGTTCACATCAGCCACAGCACAAACCCTCTTGGACTTGGTTCTAAGCTCACTGCGCCTCCTGGCAGCCGGCAGCAGAGCCTGCACGTGCATTCCTCCCTGACTGCAGCTTAGCACCCATGTCAGCCGCACACAAGCATTTCAGTGAGTCTTGGACCAGTCCAGAGTCAGTAGGAAAAGAAAGAAAAATGGGATGTTTAAGTGGCATCCTGGTGACTTTTAACTGAAGTATTTAAGAGTACAGACTTTGAGCTGAGGTTCTGTTTTTCAAAATTGTATTGCTTGGCAGTCATGACTGTGTCTGTAATCCCAGGATGAGAAAATGGGGACTGCTTTTGGAAAGAGCTGGCACAGATCATTGAGAACTGTGCCCACGTGACTGTTCATGAAGGGAAAAAGGATTCATTTTAAGATTAATCAAGTAGATGCTTCTTTTTTTTTTTTTTTTTTT
>RJWM01000029.1:0-98124 GCA_004363535.1 Dasyprocta punctata | reverse complement strand
AGTAGATGCTTCTAATATTAGGAATTCTGTAACATGCAAGAAAACAAATCACTTCATTAAAAGAATTTTTATCACAATCGTTTCTTTACGAAATATAACAAAACAAGCTGTCACATAACTTTGAAGCTTACCATAAGGAGGAATTCAGTGAATGCACTGACCCTCAGTCAGTTTGAAATCCTCAACACCAAAAGAACAGACAGCACTATACTTCCATGGGGACCAATCTGTGAATGGTAACAACCACACAGAAAATGGGAGTGTTGCCTTTTACAATAGAAGTGCCTCCCTTAGGAGCGTGAGTTTTTTTACCCTTTGCCCTAAGGAGCACAGGCTTGGGAGGTAACTCTTCAATCCAAGGTTGCTTTCGGAAGTTCTCAGATTTCCTGAGGCTAAAAGTGCTTGTTCCGGCTTTGTTTAGATTTCTAACTTCCAGCCAGGCTTCCTACAGTGGTCTTGGGTTGGAACCATTATGCAGCATTCGCGTTTCTGTATTTTGCATCTATCTTAGTAGCCATTATTTTCATTAGAGCTCCATAAAGTGGTCATTACTGTTCATTCCGTGTTAATGTGCTTGGCACAGATGGTGCAGAGGGGCACTATGTAAATATGTAAGTTTGGGCTTAATGGGTTTGCTACATCAGTGCCAGAAGACGAAGATTCTTGTTTTACTACTGCAGGTTCATGGGTCAACCATGCTCAGAAAGTCATTTAATTTTTTGGATCTTAAAACAGAGTTGCTGGAAATTACAGTGTTTCAGCAGGGGAAGGGCAGTCAGCTTGCAGTGAGAAAACACTTCTATGCAAATACAGTATATGTTGGATAAACTGTCTAAAGAGATCTCGAAGAAAGGGGGCCCATCTCGAAGCTTCCAGTAATATTTTGTGCTTTTATCATAAATATATTTTTTTCTAATTTTATAATTGTAATTTTGTATTCTGTCTCTTAAAAAGCTTAAAAAGGGTTGCTAAGTTGAGCTCTTTCAAAACCCAGGCCCCCTCCCTTCTTTGGGTGCTGTGATCAAATCCATCATTGAGTATTTTAGGCAGGTACTTTGGAGCACTGAGCCATATCCCCTCCCCAGCCCTATTCATTCCTGAAATGAATGTGGACTCTAGCTTATGTGGTCTGTTCTTTGCCAATAAAGCTGCTGTGCCTTTTCTTAAATGTCTGTTCTCTGTGAGCAGACAGGATGAGAAGGCAGTAGGAGAGAAGGAACAGGGAGAGAATGCTCTAGACAGAAGGATTAGTGAGTGTGATACTCAGACAGGAAAGAGCTTGTTCATGTAAGTAAACAGAGACCAGAACAGCACTGATACATGAGAGTGATGCCAGATGCAGCAGAATCAGGTAGATCTTAGAAAAGAACTTAGATTTTACTCCAAGATAATATATCCACTGAAGCTTCAGAGTGACTAAGCTACAGCTAGAACTCAAAAAGACCATGCTGGCAACCATGGAGAATGAAGTGGTGGGACAAGGGGTTGGGGTGGGAGAGAGTTGTACTGGCACAGCTGTTTGGGTAAGAAAAGGTGGTAGCATAGACAAGGGTGGCAATAGAGATGTTGGAAGTGGTCAGATTAAAATATGTATCTTGCAGGTAGAAATGAAGGGTTTGCTGGTAAATTAGATTTGACCTGGTGGAAGTAAGGAAAAAAAAAAGAGAACCAAGGGTGTTTCCTGCTCTGAGCAACTGGGTAGACTGGTACCATTTGCTAAACGGTTTTAAATATGCTGAGCCTGATGCCTGTGGTACTCCAAAGGAGAGTGTCAGGTAGGTCTCTGGTTTTCTAGAATATATAGGAGAGGCTTACACTGGAAATAAAATTTTGGGAGTCATAAAACTATAGTAAATACTTTTCAAAACGATGGTAATAAATGAGAACATATGAGAATGCAGAGAAAAAAAAAAAGAGAAGCTAAGATGGAACCACAGTGTTGTACTCAGGAGTTACAAGAAGAACAATTATATACAGGATACAAAATTTATAGTAGTATTTATAATGGTAGCCCAAGGAGTCAAATACAAAGAAAGTGCAGGAAATCTGTCACTAAAGACACAGAAAATCCAGCTGAGGGCCCAGATCTCATGGCAATAATCTGCATGAGTTCAGCTGAAAACCTAGAGCCCACAACAATGACCCATGTAAGTCTATCCCACGGGTCTGTGCTGGGAAGGCCAAAGGTCAGCAGTAGAAGCTAGAAAGTCCATGCCAGCGGGGTGAAGGATCTGTGCCAGCAGGCCAAAGGTTCTGTACTGGAGCCAAGAAGTGACACTCAAAATAAGGACCAAGGCTCCCCTGAAAAGTATCACAGGCTTCCTCAGTGACAATGAGGTCCCGAACTCCTCTGACAATGAGAACAGCTGAGTACATATCAGGAAGCCAGGGTGACAAACTTCTCCTGGAGATTAAATGGCGCACATCTTCCCCTCTGGAGCTAGGAAATGATGCTCAAAGTAAGGACCAGAGCTCTCCCACAGCCATTCTCAGCAACAAGGTCTTGGGCTCCTCTGATGATAACAGCTGAGTTCATATCAGGGAAGCCAGCATGACAAGCTCCTCCAGGAGAACCAATGGCTCCAAACAATAACACTTAGGAGAACCTGCAACGCTATTCTTCCTCTCCAGGTCTCCTTTTTTATTGAGTCCTCAGGTGGGCCATCCACACTTAGCACCATGCTGATTCAGCTCAGCTGGTGTTTAAGCTGACCACCAGTTACCAACCCACTACACACAGCAAATTCAGTACTTAGTGATTAAGAAGAGGAACAAGCATACGCAGAAGAGAAAAAGAACAGTCACAGGAAGGAAGCCAGAAGTAGGACTATGGAAGCCAAGAAAGGACAATGTTCCAAGAAGGCAGAATTGGCCAGCAAGGCCAAAGACCACTGAGATGTTGAACAACATAAAGACAGAAAAGTGACTTTTGGATTGGTAACACAATTCAGTAGGCCCTTAGCAAGGCAAAGGAAATGTCAGTATACTGATAGAATAGGAAACCAGACTGGAGTGAATTAATGAGGAATTAAACATAAAGGGAACAAACAGGTTTTTGCGAAGTTCTATCAGACCTTCACAATATAGATGATTCTTATCTTACATAAACTGTTCCACAGAACAGAAAAAAAGGGAAAGCTCTTCAATTTATTCTATGAGGTAGTTATAACCTCATGATATCTGGTCATGTTGTACACAAAATCAGACAAGGATTTTAAGAGAAAGAAAAATTACAGGCCAATTTCATTTTAGTTCACAAATATAGACATTCTAAAATATTAGCAAAGGCTCTGCTAATGTAAGAAAAAATACATCATGCCTCAGTAGAGTATGTTCTAGGAGGCAAAGATGATTTAACATTAGAAATGCATTAATATTAATATATTAACACATTAAGAAGAAAAATATAGTATTCTCTTAGTAAATTCAGAGTAAACATTTGGTAAAATTCAAAATACGGTATACACATTTGTGGGTTAAAAACAACTCTTAATGACCTGGAACAGAAAGAAACTTCTTTTTTCTGGAGAAGGATATCTACCTAGACCTGTGATAAATATAATAGTTAAATTGCAGAAAGTTAAAGTTTTTTGTTTAAAGTCAGGAACAGGACAGGGATATTCACTATTGCTGCTCCTATTTCATGATAAACTGTAAGACAATAAAAAATAATAAAAGCTGTAAAAATAGTAATGACATCATTTACTGAAATTGTAATTGTACACACAGAAAATCTAAAAGACTCAAAGACAAACCACTATAATTAATGTTGGCAAGATTATTGAACCTACTCTACAAGAAAACTAGCAGTATCCCTTTATAACAGTCAATAACATTGCATAGAACAATATAAACTATAATGCTAATCAAAAGTCTAAGCTAACTGGGACTAAGAATCTAAAAAAGGTTAAGACCTTTGTGGAGAAAATTACAAAACTACTGAGGTACACTAAAAATGAAAGAAAGCAGATAAAAAGACAGGTACCACATTCACAGTTAGGAAGACTCAATATTGTAAAGCAGTCAAATCACTCACACAAGATTCTTTTTTGTTTTCTTTTTTTTCCCTCTCTTTGAGGTAGGGTTTCGCTGTGCGGTTCAGGCTGGACTCACTTTAGCCTAGACTGGCCTCAAACTCACAGTGATCCTCTGCTTCAGCCTCAAGAACACTGGGATTACAGGCATGTGCCACCACGCCTGGCTCAAATAAGATTCTAAAGGAAAGCCAAGGGCTTTGTCTAACCACCTTAAGTAGGAGTGTCTCCTTGCCAGTTACTAAGAAAGTTGGAGGTATTTTTCTCTCTCTTCCCGTGAAGGGCTTGGCTGACTCTCAGCATCCTCCCACTCTCTCACAGAGAAAGACTTTTCTGATTGGTGATTAGAGGCCAAAGAAAATCAGGGTAACCTTGACTGGGGCCTGCCTGGCCCCCTGCAGAGGAGTCATCTGATAGCTCTCTGTGACACTAGAGGCTTCCTTTGTGCGGAAAGTGGTGGTTCTCCAGGTCTTATTGTGATGGTAAGCGGCAGTGTAATTTTGAGTGATGTCTTTGCAAGCCCTTTTTATTACAGATCTAAAGCCACATTTTCCAAGAGGTTTTATCAGTAATAAAACTGACATTTTGATTGTACTGGTCTGTCTCTTGTATCCTCTCTCACAAATGGTTCCAATTCTCATAGGAGCAAAAGCTATTCATTGAGCAGTCTCAAACCTCAATGAAACTTATAGAAATTATATCCTATAATAATTAAAAATGTGGCTCTAGCCCATGGATAGGCAAATAAAACAATGGGATTGAGTAGGGAGCCTAAGATAGATCAGTGCACATAACAGCTGGTCCAGGAGAGAGGTGGCACTATCAATCAGTGGGGAGTGACAGCCCCTCCAATAAATGATACAGGGACAATCTGCTATCAATACTGAGCAAGATTCATTTAGTGATTAATCAAGCAGTGTTATGAGGCACCTCTTTTTTCACTATTTTAGCATATTTACTGTTAGCATTAGAAAACTTTTTGTGAATTCTATCCCTTGTTTCCGATGACAGGATACTACCACTTCATTGGGAACAGGGCTTAAGCTTTGTTTTTCTTGCTACCCTTCAGAGTGCCTATTGGAGAGCTGTACTCAGAGCTGATGCTAAATGTCTGCTAGCTCACTTCCTTTATTAGTATGAGCATTAGTTTACATTAAAATGTAATCCTTTCTCTGCTTTCCTCAAGGCATGCACCCACATCCAAATCAATACCAAACTTTGAAAATTATTTTGACATTCTGAGTAGAATTCTTTAAGCAACGGTGTACAGTATTGTTTAACAAGAGTTCTGCCTAAAGCCAGATGTCTACAATCTCTCACTTGAGATCATATGGGACAAATCTCAAAACCCTCAAAGTAAAGATGAACCATAGATGTCACTTTCTTATTATCTTCAAAGTCTCCTCATGGCATAGAAGAAAATGAAACCAATCTTGTATACCCCTTCCCCCCCCAGACAGTTTTACCATTTACTATTTCATTTCATTATCACAACAAACTGGTGAGATGAGCAAAAGAAAGATTATGAAAGAGAAAATCAAGTTTCAGAGTCAGGACTTCAAATCCACACAATAGATCAGAAAAAGATCTGGGACCAGAAACCAGTGCCCTTTACAAAAGACTACGCTGCTCCCAGTCGTCTGAACTCTAAAGGCCTGATTCCCACTCCAAAGATTTTGTCAGTTGTTGATCATTACTCAAGTATTCAAATTATAGGAATTACTAAATGGCTAGGGCTCATAGCTTTCCATTTATTTAGGTAAAACTAATGTCCTCTTTGTATCAGACTCCCTTTCTCTCCCATCTCCTTCTTCCTTCTTCCTCCTCTCCCTTTCCTCTTCTTTAGTACTGAGGACTGAACCCAGGCTCTTCACACTGAGCTACATTCCCAGTCAGTTTTATTTCTTTGAGATGGTCTCACCTGCTTGGGCTCCAACTTGCAATCCTCCTGCCCAGCCTTTCAGAGCAGGAGATTACAGACCTGCATCACCACATCTGGCTACCCTTCTCTTTTTAAAAAGGTCAAACTGATCCTGACAAAGGCCTTTAAGCAGCAGCTTATCCTCATGGTACAATGGTGACTAACACCAAGCATAGACATACTTTAGTATGTACCCTGGTCTCAGATGAGGTCCTGAGGACTAGACCTCCTCGTCTGCTTTCTTTCTTCAGTCTCAAAGCCACTGATCTTGATGCTCATCTGATAGACAAATTCTTTGTCTGTTCTTTGAAAAACTCCTAGGACCCACACCTCCTTTCCAATAATTGTACCAGCTGTCCTCCAGGTTTGGCCTTGGCTATGCTCAGCCAACTTCCCACTGTTCTCACAATACCCCAGGACGCCCTAGCCCCCGAGTGTGCTGTTCCCTCCTCAGTCAGGTGGGTCTTTCCTTTTCTTCAGCTATCTCATTGCAGAACAAAGCCCAAGTGTGCAGCTGCACGAAAGTCAGGGAAGTTTTTCCAGTTCATGACAGTTTCTGGTTGTCAGAGATGATGATACTCACCACCTGACCATTAATCCATGCTCCATGAAGTTTTTCAGATTAGGAAGGGTTTGCCTCAAGTCTGGAGTCCCTAGTCCATGTTGATATCTTAGCTGCAAAGGTAGAAGAATAGAATTAAAAGATGTTTTGGCAGATTCTAGGCAATGCTTCAGAAAAATGAACAAGTAATTTTTTAAGCTGTAAGACAGGAAATGTAAATGCATGAACCTGCTATCAACAACACTGTTTGGATGATATTTAATAGTTTCTTCATTTATTGCTCCCTTACAGCCTAAACTTGCAGAAGACTAGGAGTGCCAACTGTAGCTCATCATCTTTTCTGCTCTTTGACCCTGGCAGCATTCGCTAAAAACAACTCCAAGGATATATACCACAAAATGAGCACTATATTTCATTTGGGATATGGCAATTTCCCTTCTCATCTTGGCCCTTTGTATAAACAAGGATAAGGACCACTTGTATTCATCTCTGATTTAAATGTCTACATAGTGCTGGTGCTTAGCTACTGCTCATTAAACAAATGAACAGCAAGCTACTTCACTTCTGACAGGGGCTGTGCTTCATATCTTAAGTCTCCAGTTCTCCTTACTGTCCAGAAGCAGAGCAGAGCTGGAGATCTGGCATGAGAAATCCACTGGCGTGTGGCTATTTCTGCCCTTTGTTGGACTTATTTCTACTAGTGGCAATTTCCTAAAATTAAGTTTTCTTCTTTGTACCTTAGATAGTTTGTTAAATGCTTTTCACCTACCTCTTTTCACTCTCTCTCTGAATACTCCTATTTGCTTCCTTAATGGATATATTCACATATTCTTATATATTCATATATATGCTCACTTGTGCTCCAGAAACACAAAAAGTAGATGACACATCTTCACAAAACTGTTTTTCAAATGATATATATTAAGAAAGTTTATAAATTTTAGAACTGGGTACTGGTATACAAATAGGAAGGAACATCAGTCTTCAGGTTTGACTTTTTTCAGTACTTATGTAAAACTTCTAGTATTTTTTTCTCTTAAAAATAAAATCCATTACCAAGGAGAGCAACTTTTTTTTGTTTATGTCTAGTATTCAGTTGATTCTTCTCAGTAAGTGACACTCAATGGAGAGAGTTCACTCTCAGTGGTGGGGAACTTTTAAAGAAGAACACTCAAATGTAAGTGGGTCTGCAGAACAGTCTGAATGACTATGTACAGAAAGCCAGGAGGCAGAAACATACAATGTTAAAAATAAAAAGGATTTTGAATATTATTTAAGTTCTAATCGTTTCCTTTTGCAGGTAGGAAAACTGAAGCCCAGAAAGGGGAAATAAATTCTCCAAGGCCACAGGTTCAATGGTACAGCCACCATAGCCAAGGCCTCCTCTTCACAGTCCATGCTACTCCACCATTCACTCCAAAGCCTGAGAAAAAAACTGCTAATAGTACTTGAGAAGACAGGGGGAATGTATTCTTCTTTTTTAAAACTAGCATGGTGACCTAAATCACCTCCTGAGATTTGCTGACCTTGAATTATAAGGTCTACTCCATATTAAATGACATCATTTCTTATATTAATATAAAAGCATTTTTTCATACATTGATAAAAGCAAAATGGCTAATATCCCAATATGACATTCCTGAATTCATTGTTTCAATAAAAACATAAAATTGTTTACACATGGCATGAAAATTTCACCTGTGATTCATACTGAAAAATATTAAATATAAAAAAAAAATTCATCCTGAAATAACACCAAGCTCTGCGTCTCTGAGCCAGTACATAGTCAATTGCCTGCCCCAGGCTCCACAATAGAAGGTGGGTGTTGAATTCTTTTCAGAGACCACAATGAAAATTTCTCTCCAAGTCTGATTTTAACCAAAAAAGGAAAATAGGGGAACTTCAAGCCTCCACCTAGGTCTTAATTGTGTAACTGCTGTATATTACTATGTTTGTATCATAGAATTTTAGGATTTTATAGTTTGAAGAGGGCCCGGAGATCATCTTTGTAACCCCTGTTCTTTTACAAAATGAAGAAATGAAAGCTCAAGAAGGTTCATGTCCTGCTCAAAGTTACAGGGTTGACAAAGGATAAAGCCAAGGATAGAACCTTTTGGTTATAGCTCCAAGTTCTATCATACCACCCTTTTAGTTTTCAACACAGAAGCTAAAAGAGAAATATATACGTCATACATACAACTTTAAGTACATGTATGTTTAAGAAATCTAAGTCTACACTACCATCAGGTTTATAATGGAAAAAATAACAGTTCTTGCTGTTTAGTGGCGACTACTCTTTGATATCTCTTCTTTATCTTCATCTATCTAAATCATATGTTCATATTAACATTCTCATCTTCCTCCCATTTTAGACACTGTCTACTGTGTTTCTGCTGTGAAAAATGAATTTAGCTTTCTTATACCTCTCATGCCTAATACAAACATTTCATCCCTTTTTCCACATATTATCTACTGATTTTTATTAATAAATGAGAATTTAACTTTCCATCCTTCCACACTTTCCTTCCTTATCCTCTCAGTATGTTCGATATCATACTTTTTGTTAAACATTTAGTGTTTACCTCATTATACCTACACAACTATTGTTCACTTCTGAACGATACCATGTTTTATTCTTTTTTTGAACCTTTTTGTGTGTTTCTGGAAGTGAAAATTTCTATCATTTTCTACCAGTTAATTTTTATGTACCTACCTCTACATAATCTCTAAACCTTGACAAAATTTTAAAACCCTTTTCCATTTGATTAACTATATCATATAACCTGCCAAGTCCATCTCTCCCCTGAGAGATACAGTTCTTGAAGTCTTACAGAGATTAACATGATAAAGCATATACGGTATTCAAAATAGTACTGTATCTGGTACATTGTAAGTGCTCCACATACAATACTCACTTATCATCATTAATACTCATGTATTCTCTCTATTATCATTCTCATAGTATCCACTAATTGGTTGGGCTTAAAACTGGTAACTCAGTAATGGTTTCTTAATTAATTAGAATAGGAATCAGGAAAGGAAAAAAATGTGAGTTAACATCAAAAGAAAAAAATCTGGAGTATATTGCTCATTCCTTTTAAATGCTAATTTTCACTAAATCTCTGGAGAGGCAGTGATAAACACACACACACATCAAAGTAATTATAGAGTGAAACGGCAAGATTGATACATGATGTGGATGATCAGAAGACCTGAGTGACAGACCCAGCTCTGCTGCATGGTCATGTGCAAACTCTTTCCTTGTTTGGGCTAGTCATATTATTTTCAAACTTTTAAAATTAAGTAATCTTTAACAAATTACCCTGGTATTATCAAAAATAGAAAAAGAAGGATCTAGGCCAAGGGCAAAAGGACAAAGATAGGGAAAAAGGAGAAAGAATTGTTTATTAAGTTCCTACATCTCCTATTCACTCATTCATTCAACAAATATTTACTAAGTGTCCACTGGGGAGACAGAGTAATCAGCTCTATGTCTTTGGAGTCACAGGCCTGGGCTAAATCTATTCTCATCATGTAATACCTTGAGCAAGTTACTCACCAATCAGTGCTTTGTCTATAAAACACGAGGATATTTGTCTCCTAAGATTGTTGTGAAGTACAATTAGAATTTTCACAGAGAATGGAAGCTCCTGAGGCCTGACTTTTAGGGGATAGTTATTAAAACTGCTGAGTATAAAGCATTAATGTGAAGAGTTCTGACTTTCTTGCTTATCAGTGATCAGAACTGACTCAGGGCTTTAAGGAGGAGAGTGAAAGAAGAAAACAACTCCAGAGGCAGCTGTATAGGACAGGGCAAAAGCTTAATATCCCTTTTCTCTAAGAAATATTATTTCAGTTCCACCAAAACCTACCCCCACCAACTACCATTGATACTATACTTTCCCAAACACAGCTCCTTCTTCCCTCTTTCAGATTGCAGTGGTAGATGCCAAGAAACTCAGGCAAATAAAATACTGCTTTGAATCTAACTGCCTCAAATTAGTCTCTGAAATAAACACCTTTTGTAACAACTTCCTACTGCACCACCACCCAGAGTCTAAGCAGTTTTAAGTGGAATTTTGGTTTCAATTAGCTTGAATTTCAGCTTTACTCGGGCTGGTTTAGGACTCCACAGAAACAATTAAATTTTTGCTCAGTTCAATGGCTGGTAGGCAATGAAGGTAATAACTACATATAGATAATAAATTAGATGGGAAGTCGGGAGAATCAATCTTCAGTAGTTTCTCTTGAAAAAGTAGTATTATTGTCTCCTAGCAAAAGAAAATCCCTGTATTAAAACAGCCAAGAGAATCTGGCTTGATAGTTACTGGAACAAACAGAAAGAATAAAAACCAGAGCAAAGAACATATTTAGACCACAGCAGACAACTATGGCCATGTCAGTTCCACTAACTCTTTTCCTTCCCCATTCCTACCCCCAAGCCCTTTTGTTAAAGATACAGTATCTTTCCAAAAGCTACATGCTGGTCACATCTTAAATCACTATACATCCAAATGCAAGTTTCTCCACATAAAACAAACAGATCAACTATGATGTTGCAGCTATCACAGCTTGGAATTAACTAGTTGATACAGCATGATGAACGCTGGTCCACTGACTAGGTATGATCATTTGAAGCTCTGGAGATCATATTTTAAAATACAGCATGATTACACTTCTGAGAAGTAAAGGGTGACTTTTTGTACTCAGTGAGCATCCTCCTATTGAGCTAAGAAGTCTAATTTAATATCAAACTGCTAAATTTTATTTTTATTTTTTAAACACACAATTTTTCCAGGCCAGGAAAGAGTCTGGGGTTCAGGAATCATTTTATCATTTAGGTTTTGGCAGACAAAAATTCACTTTAGACAACACACACACACACACACACACACACACACACACACATATCCTTCCAAACTACATTCATCGACACAAGGCCACTTATTGCGTGGTTTATTAGTTCCATATGGAGTTTGAGCTAAGCCGCATGATATGTTTGATACAAACCGTCTGTTACCGTGAGGGAATGTGGGTTAATACAATGCTTCAATAAAGGTTACTAAAAGATCAACACTTTCGTGATGGGATTACCATGAATTTGACTACAAAGGGAACTAGTATGGAGGAACTGAAAAATAAGAAATTAAAATTGCACATATGCATCAAAGACTTTCAAGTTGTGGCTTATGTAATCAAAAATCTCTGCAGGACTAGTTACAAGTATTTCAATTCTTTTTTAAATACTAAGGTTTCCCTGATATGAAAGAACAGATTATGAGTTTTAAAAAAAAAAGGCACTACCATGTCAAAAATACAATTTGCATTCCCAGAAGAAACTGCAACTTTCTCAAAGGTGTGGAAAAGTTACTTAACAAATATTTAATATGAGCAATCTTACTATTTGTTACAGTGAGTTGTTACAATATACAAAAGTACAAAAACTCAATTATGAGTCTGGTTTCAAGAACAACCTAACTACTTTTCCAACCCTATCTATAAACACATGCCAGTATTTTCCAATATAGATATAATGTAAACACTAGACACAGTGGGGCCTGAAGGTCTGAAGTCTGAAGCCTTAAAGTCAAGCCTAAAAGCTTCTACCATTCCTTCTCCCAGTAATAGTGTCAACTGCTCTTAGAAGCATGGAATTAGTATTAGAGCCTAATATTAGGCATCCTAAAGCATTTACCCTGTAAGGTAAGGAAGAGGTTACATTATTTTCCACCTGAGGCTGAACAGGTTGAATCTAGGGATTCTAGCTAAGTTTGCTGAGTTCTAACCACAGGTGCTTTTCTATCACATATTGTTTTGTGTATTTAAGGAGGCACAGGTTACATGTGAACCACATTTTCCTTCAAAACTCTGTCATATTAAAAACACTTAAATTAAGACGATCTTTTGCTTCATGTAGGCTAGAAACAACTTGGAACCCACTGAACTGGCCCAACTCTGGAGTCAACTTGATCTGTAAGTATGGTCTCTGTCACTCCAGTCCTTGTAGGTTGCTGAAGAGGGTCAGTAATGCATACTGCAAATGAACAAAAGAAGCAGAATTGAAAATTTGCCAAAGGAAGGTAAATCATAACCTTGGCAGCAGCTGTAATCAGCTAAGCTATACAGCTTTAATTATTGATCTTCAAAAGAAGGGTTATGTTCCCTGGAGGCTAAAAGGTAAATCTGTCTAGGATACATTACAGCAGGTACTCATGCTCTCCAGCAGGTCTAGCAGCCCCAACTTTTGCTGTCTTCATGTTGATAGGCCTATACCTATGATTTACCCTCAAACTACACTGTGTTGACCTTTAACCCAAACAGACCCAATCTATCCCCGATTCCCTTTAGAGCTAAGTCTTAGTCCTTACACCAATCAAACAGCATTTCTGCCTCCAGTTTATTGAACTTTGATGCCACTTGATGTAAAGAACTGTACATTCCCACCAAGATGATAGACTAACAGTTTTCAAACTGCTGTAGAAATGGAAACAGAGTATATGGCCTCTCACAATTGCCTTCTCTTCATGTTTCTGAAATTCATTCAGTTTGTTGCATGTATGAGCAGTGTGGATGTACCAACAAATGTCTATTTTTACACTAACTGATGGACATTTGGGTCTTACTTTTGTCTTTTACTAATTAAGGCGGTAAAAATGTTTGGGCACAGGTTTTTGTTTGGATTTGAATATTTGTTTCTTTTACACCAATATCTAGGAATGGAATTGCTAGATTCAATGGCAGATACAGGATTAACTTTTTAAAAAAGTCTCATTGCTTTTTGAAGTTTAAACAATTTTGTCTTTCCTGTAGCAATATGTGCTTCAGTTGTTCCACATTCTTGTCAGCACTTGACACTGTTTAAAAATTTTTAGCTATTCCAACAGTTGCCGAGTAGTACTTCATTATGGCTTTAATTTGCATACCTCAAATGACTAATGATGTTGGGCATTTTTTCACAAGCTTCTTTACTATCTGTATTTCCTCTAGTCTTTCTGTGGTTTTTGTGAGTCACCTAATGATGAATGTAAGTTCTTCTGATTAATATCTAACACCCTCTGATTAATCTTAATACCTTCTAATTAGTAAACCTATATTGAATACCAATTCTGTTTAATCATAGCTAGAGTAGATTTTGTGGATTTCAATAACAGAATCCAATACACAATGAGGTGCCACAGGGAGTTCTTATGTGTGGCAAATGACAAAATGAAAGTTTTGCCAAGACTGTAGAGATTATTTCATAAAAATTCAGATAAATCTAAGTATCAGAGTTTTACTGGAATAAAAGGTGAACTTAAATCCGTTACCATACAATTTGATTACAGAGGAACACAGACCCACTCTGGTACCACTCAAAGCCACATACACTGACCACAAATACTTGACATGACCATTAATAGAGATTACTCAATTCAGTTCAACAAATAATTAAATACTTCCTGAACTGTCTGCATTTGCATGGTGAGGGTGGTGCTAATGAAGGAAGAAGTGGAGACATATTATAATATATATGGCCCTATTTATAGTAGGGGCAATTTGAGACTTAATTAAATGAAGAGTTTGAATATGCATACCAAGCTTGTCTGAACCCTAACACTCTGAACTCTTAAGTACCTTCAAGTGATGAAGATAATGGTGATATCAACAGCAGCTATTTTTTTCAATCCACAATCTGTGCAAGAAGGAACTCCATTGCCACGTCATTTCATTTAATCTTTAAAACAACACTATAAAATAGGTGGCATGCATGCCATTGTATGAATGTCAAAGTTTAAAAGGCTAAGGAGTAGCTTAAAATTTCCCAGGTAGCAAAAAGAACTGAGATATTAATATAACGCTGATAGTTGATATCATAGCACACAGTCTAAATATTAAAAGTCGGTTAGAAAAGGTTGTCTTTTCCAATATTTATTTCATTTCAATACTTATAAAAGAAACTTTTAACTCTTCTATGAGAGACACATTTCTTCTCTTGATTTCAGAAATTAAGACAATAGTTATATCTCTACAAAGCTGTTCTTCAGCAAAGCTATACACACTCAAGTCTTTTGGAAACTTTGCTTGTAAATTAATCCCTACAGCTTCTCAATCATTCTTATGTCTCTGAACTCTCTCCAGTTTCCTTTAAAGAATCTGGTAATGAAGTGTTTTAAATGGAGCACAGTTTTCTAGAATGCTCTTTTCTCTTAAAAATTTTTTTCCCCTTAGAATATTAACTTTACTATGATAGCTACACTTCATGCCTTTTAAGTTGTGGGATTCCTTTGACCTCAGTTGAACTGCAACACAGTCTAAGCCCATGTGTCCATTGTTTAGTCTCTTTGGTTGATCATAAATAAATGGAGTTTCAAAAAAAAAAAAAAAAAAATCCCAAGCCAGCAATGAACATGGACATTGCTACTCCAACTGGATTGATGCTTTTATAATTTGTTTTGGAGTACTTTTAATCCTTGTTTGATTTAACAATTCATTTATCAAGATGTAATCAATTCATTAGATATGTATTTGTATTAGCCATCTTTCCATCACTGTAACAAAATTCCTCAGAAAATTACCTTAGTTTATTTTAGCTCATTGGTTAGGAGGTTCCAGTCTATGATCAGCGGGCCCACTGCTTTGGGCCTCTGATGAGCAGCACATGATGGTAAAATTGCATGGTGGAGCAAACTACTTACCTTGTCAGTCAGAGAGCCCAAAGAGAGATGGAGAGGAGACCCTTTAAGGGTATGTTTTCAATGGACTGTAAGTCCACTCATCGAAATGCAGCAATACTAAATACCTATTATTTGTAAGATGTACAAGGTGTGATGGAGTATTACAAAATGACTTAGCCATCAATACTACCTGATGGTTCCCTGTTAGTACAGTGATATAAGGAAAGTACAGAAATTCCTCATTTAATGATCTACCTATTTAGCAACTATTTGAACTTATGAGTCATGCTGCATGGCTTTATAACCCATCTTTTTTTTTTTGGTACATTATACCTTGTTTATAAAGTACTGTGATTTTCACTTATTGTGCTGTACAGTACAATATGTAGTTTTATGTTCTGTTATATATCACAGTGTTGCATATAAAAGTTATACAAATAAAAGCAAAGTCATCGAGTTGGAGTTTCCTTTGACTATTTATTTATTCTGAATACTGTAATGTACATACTATGTATAAATAATTTCTCATTTAGTGAGCAATTCATTTAACAATCTTGTTGCAGGAATGGAATATTGTCCTTAAGGAATGTCTGTGTAAGAAAGTTTGGAGGCTGAGGTAGTAGGTGGAATTTTAAGATGGCCTCTACTACCTTTACCCCCTGGTGTTACTCCCCTGATAGTTTTGTTTACTGCAGGTGGAGATTATCTGGGCAGGCCTAATCTAATCAAATACACTCTTCAAAAACAGCATTTTCTGACTGGCAGATAAAGAGAATGTCAGAGAGATATAAAATATGGGAAAGAGTTGATGGGACATTACTGGTCAGATGACGGAGGAGTCACATGAGAAGGAATATGGATGGCTGGTCGTGGTGGTGCATATGTGTAATCCCAGTACTCTGGGAGGCCGAGGTAGGAGGATCACAAGTTTGATCCTAGCCTGGGCAACTCAGCAACTTAGTGAGACACTGTCTTAAAACAAATAAATAAAAAAGGGCTGGGGATGTAGCTCAGTAAGAAGTCCCTGGATCCCATCCTCAATACTGAATGTGGATGGCCTCTAAGAAGAAAGAACGGCCCTTGGCTGAAAGCCTGTGAGTAAATGGGAACTCAGACCAACAACTGAAAGGAAATGGATTCCGCCAACAATAAAATGAGTCTGGAAGTAGATTCTTCCCAAGAGCATCCCGCTAAGAGCCAAGCCTAGCAAACACCTTGATTCTGGCCTTATGACACTCTGAGCAGAGAAACCAAGTAAGCCTGCCCAGACTTCTAACCCATGGAACTGTGAAATAAAAATGAAAATTGCTTACTGAAGCTGCTGAATTTGTGATAATTTGTTATGAGGCAAGGCAAAATGAAAACAAAAAAATAATACAAGTAGAAAAGATTACTCTATCTTTTACTTGAAGATATGAGGGCTGAGTTTATGAGAAGAACATGGCCTTGAACAGTTCCTTTATGGACAGCTAATATTTAGATGTGAGAAGATGGCCATGGCATTTCTGGAACTTCATTTAAAACTTGCAATAAACATTTTAGTGTATCTACTATGTGTAAGGCACAATGGGGATAAGTAAGAGCACAGAGGTTTTTAGTTAGTAAACAGTACCTTGAACATTCAATACTTGCTGGAACAGACTCTCTAGTACCTAATTTGAGTGGTTGGGGGAAGTGGCTAGAAATACCAAAGAATCATCCCCAACTTTGTGTCCTTTTGTGAGTCCTAATTATTCTCCATATATTACAGCTCCCTAAAATATTCTTGAAGATGTTCATCAGAGTATGAGCCAAATTTAGATGTTCTAGTTTATGGAGGACAGACAAAAAAAAAAAAAATCACACGATAATCTTTGGTAGTTAAAACAAAGGGCAGCATCAAGTTAGTTTATTTTATTGGAAAGCCCAATATATAATAATCCTCTTAAAGAGGTATATGGTCATAAGCCAGTGATCACAACACAAATAAGACAGATATTCACTATTACTAAAATCAGTTAATACTAATTAGATAACATTTATTAGATAAGAGCCATAAAAATTGGAAAAAAGGGAAACGTAGTTTTGTTATAGATGATACAGCTATACATCTAGAAAATCTGAGCAAACCGTGAAAACATCACAAACTAGAAGATAACTCAGTACAAGATTTAAAACAAAATTAACAGCCTTTCTTTAAAGTAACTATGAATTAAAATATTACATGATTTCAAATAGCAAAGATAATATATGTAGAAATAAATGTAACCAAAATGGCAACATTTATATTAAGAAAACTTTAGTATGCTATTGAGGGGTATAAAATATCTTAATAAATGGATATGTCCTCTTCTTGGCTAGGAAGACACTATAAAAAATGACATTTCTCTATAAAATGAACCTATGTATTTACTACTTTCTTTTTAAGAAACAAAAAGCTGATTCCAAAGTCTAATTTTATTTTGGTAAATAAAAACACTTCTAGAACTGGGTAGGGTGATGCATGCCTGTTAAGGTCAGCATTTGGGAGGCTGGGGCAGGAGGATCAATAGTTTAAGACCAGGCTGGGATACACAGCAACTTTGAGGCTAGTTTGGGCTACATAATGAGACCCTGTCTCAAAAAACCCAAAAAACCAAAACAAAACCAAAAAACTCCAAAGAAACAAAAACACTCCCCTCTTTACTTCTATTCCATCTTCTAAACTGTTTCAAGTATTTCACTAACATTAACTCCTTTAATCATCATAAGAACTCACCAAAGTAGGTGCTATTTTATTCCCATATTACAGATAAAGAAACTGAGGCATAGAGAGAAAATAACTTATTCCCACAGTTTCTACACTAGACTCTAAATTCTTTAGAGGCAGAGAATCTATTTTATTTACTGTTAAATGCTCAGCACCTAACATCATGCCATATGTTAATACACATTTTTTGGGAATTAAATTGTAAATTGCAGGGGTGAAATTCATCTCTTTATTTGAGTTAGGGAGAAATCCCTGTAGGAAAAGCTTTCATGATGTGTGAGACTTAAACTATAACATGACAGAAAGTGAGCTGTGTTGGTAGTAAATAGTGGAAAAGAAGGTAAAGTAGTAGAGGAGGAAGGAATTTAAGCCATGCTCTGAGGCAGGTTGAGTACATATGTTGAGAATGTGTGGTTTGAATTTGGGGGTGGTGGACTGGCCAAGGAACCATTTTGCTTAAATTCATATAAAAAGCAGAAATGTGATTTTTTTCCCTTGGTAAAGTAAGAAAATTTATATTATCTAAAAATTAAATACCCAAGCAGGCATGAATAATTCTGGACAACTGAATTTGAAGTATGAAAAAAAAATCACCACAAATTTGTTTTAGATATGTTAGAATTTCCATCAAAAGAACTGATAAATGAGAACTCGATTTGCTACTTAATTACCATCTGGCACTATTAATCTTTGAACAAGTTATGAAACATAACTACCCATCTACTCAATTAGTGCTTCCAAGAACTATAACAAGGGTATTTAAAAAATATGATTTCTGCTTTCAAATTGCCACTTTCACATTAACTTCCTAGCTAACTTCCAAAATTCCTGACCCAATCTCATTAGAAGCCAATGTATCTGAAATGGGCTAGAGAAAGGAATGAAAAACTGAAAGACTCTTAGGTTGAAACTCTAGGTTTTCTAGCTGCTACTTGTATGACTCTAGACAAATCATTCACACTCCCTAAGTCTCTGGTTCTTCTCCTACACAATTCATGTAACAATACCTGCTTCACATAGTTATTGTGTGGGTTAATTAAAACACTATACATAAAACTCCCAATATACCCTATAAGTTATAAGTGTCTTACAAATGTTATTTCTTTTTCTTTTCTCTAAATATCTGTTCCTAAGGACACTGCTGCTTTTTTGCATTAACCCATTAATGCTACACCTCATGTATTATTAGCTTTTCTTTCTAATTTTCTTGAGACTACATGTAGCTATTTGGGATCTTAATTGGATCATGGATGTCTAAAAAGTCAAGACACCAAAAAGAAAACATCCAAGATAAATAATAAGGTTCATAGCTTTTGAAAATAAGAAATACCAAAATTCTGTGGGTAAGAATGAACTGAAATGAAGATTGGAAAGCTGACAGAAAAACAAAATTGGGATGACAGTGACAGGATTATCAGATAGGGAAGTTGGGCATGGATCTATAACCTGTCTGGACTACACAGTACAAGTTGGAATTTAGCAGGTGAGAACATAGGGAAATAATATTCTAAAGAGTGGACACTGCATGTACAAATGCCAGCAGCAAGAAAACACACATGGAACAGAAAGGAGTGTGGTCTGGGGAGACAGGATGAGACTACAGCAATGCACGTGCCAGATGAGTGGCAGGCAAGAACAAAAGAACTTCATAGGGTTTCAAATTCTGCATGCCTCAAAGAAGTAACCAGCATGACAGTGACCAGATGTGACAGAGGCTGAACAGTTAGCAGTCTCAATGAAAGATGATGTTTTATAAATAACAAAAAGAAATGATCTGGAGATGTGGACAAACTGCCCATCCTTCTCTCTACCTTCCTCTGCTGCTCTTGTGGGATGTCAGAAAAGGTCTCCAATGGAAAGAGTTGCAGGTTTCAGTTCAAAGAGAAAAAGAAGGAAAAAGTTCTCTGGCTACTATGAGGGTTTGCAAGGGGCTTGCAGGCCCTACCTTGAGGCTCAGGATGGGGGAAAGATACCCTCGAAGTCCAGAGAGCAGCACCCAAGGTTTCATATGGATGGAGACAGGACTGAGAAGGTGCTATTAAGGCCCAGGCAGAAACTGGCGATCACAGGGAGGACTGCTTCAGGGAATTCATGGAGCAGGCTCTTGTGGGCAAAGCCTGCTGCCAGGTTTATCCATGGATGACAGCAGGAGCACTGGTCAGGCACACTGTCATACTGAGTACAGCATAACTTTTGAAGGTGCTTTGGTTTTACTGCTGCACAGAATAGATTTCTTTCCTACAGTACCTTGAGAATCATCTAGCTTTAACATACACGCCTCTAATGACATGGGTGTTTAACTCACCCCAGGTTTCCCACTCCATTATTGGGCAGTTCAATCTGTTAAACAGGTTTCCCATGTGAGCAAAAACTTTCCTCTGATTTCAACCTATTTGTGCAGTGTTGTCTCAGTTCACAAATGCTTTTGTTTGCAAACTCTTCATCAGGTGACAAACATGACCATGACCATCCTTCCCACACAAACACAAATATGGCCATCTTTTCTAAAACTGTAAAACAAATTAAGTTTGTGGACCGAGGTATCACTGTATTAATTTTGTACTTCAGCAGCAAGGTTTAATTTTACTCCTTCTCCCTGACAGCCTTTTGGATATGAAGATAGCTATCTCTTTCCCTTGGACATATTCTTCACTTACGTTTTTAACTTGTTTAGAATAACACTATCTTTAAAATGTATTTTCAGGCTTATCAATAACTTTTATTATAATTTCACTCTTTATCAGATTAAGCTGTTACCAAGCCATATGCAGTAAACATCAACAGAAGGGATCCTTGATTCCCCAGTGAGTCTTTGTTTGGTCTGTGTCTCTGAGTGTGATAATACGTAAGAAAGCCAACTTTTTTTGTGCCATGCCAAAACCTTCTCAGCCTCACCCACATTATGCTGTATCCCTTCATGTGCTCTACAGCACAAACACCAAGTAACAGCTGCTACTCCTCAAATAAGCCTCAGACAGATTCTCTGTCACCGTCACACTACTGCTTCAGTCCCGAAGGTCTTTGCTAGTTCATTTCATCCCCGGCTGCTTTGGGGTGAATGTTTGTGTTAAGCCCATATAATAAGTCTGAAGGATTTGTAGGTTAAATGGCAGACTGAATGTGTACACTGACTTTCACAAACTCCTGAGACTCCAATAAAATGTCAGTAAGGGGATTTTTTCTTCTTTAGCATCTTAAAGATGTGCTTCCATCATCTTCATGCTTCCACTGTTCCTAATGAGAAAGCATTAGTATTTTAAATACTTGTTCCTCTGTATGTTATGTGTTATTTCCTTTACTTGCTTCTTTGATTCCAGTCATTTGTCAATGTATGACATGCCTTGATTTATTTGGGTATATCTTTGCATGCACGTTGAATTTATCCTGGTTGGGGTTTCCTGAATTTTCTGAACTATATACTTAAGTCTTTTTTAAAGATCAAACTGGAGGTGGGTGTGGTGGTACATACATATAATCACAGCAATGCAGGAGGTTGCGGCAGGAGATAGAGTAAGACATCTTGGGCAATTTAACAAAAGCCTATCTCAAAATAAGTTAAAAAGGGCAAAGGATGTAGCTGAGTGGTAGCATGAGTAAAGCCCTAGGTTCGATTCCCAACACCCTTCAAAAAACAAAATACAAAATAAAAAACAACAAAAAGCTCTGACCATGGTATCTTTAAAATTTTTCCTTTTCTACATTTGTTCTCTTTTTCTAATTATGTGTTCGCTAGACCCTTTGATATTGTTCCATAGACACCTAGTAATCTGTTCAAATTATTTTCTTTTTTTCATTTTCTCTTCTTTTCCAATTGCACATATGTTGTATCCTTTCAATCTTGTTCCATGTGTTCCTGGGACTCTTAATTTTTTTTCTTCAGAATAGATAATTTTTATCAATGTATTTTCAAGTTCATTTACTGATTTGCCATTTCTGTTTTGCTATTAAACCAGTTTCATTTTTAGATATTTTAGATATTATTAGATATTTCATATTTTAGATATTACATTTTTCAGTTCTCACATATCTGTTTCATTTCTTCTGTTGTAGTTTTGTCTCTTTCCTGAGATTTCCTACATGGCTGTCCCTTAGTACTCATAGGTAATGGATGCAGGGCCTCTTGCAGACACCAAACTTTGCATATGCTCAAGGTTCTTACATGCAATGGTATAGTATTTGCATATAATTATGCACATCTCCCATGTTCATGTTTACAGAACGTAATGATTACATTCACTGTAGAGACTTGGTACATATACATAACACACTTTAATTCCCTTCTTTTTCCCCCTCTCTCCACTCCCTATTATTTTTCCAGCATCAGATTCATTAATTTATCTTATAAGGCCTTATAAAGTTAATTGTCACAGATACAGATTGAAAAGTAGACTAAAAGACCAAAGAACATAGAAAACTTTAGTCACCTTCAGATTATGTAAGATACCTAATACAATATAAACACTATGTGAGTAGTTGTAATACTGTTTAGGGAATTATAAGAAAAAAGTCTGTATATATTAGGACAGGTGCACCTTTCATCCAAATATTTTCAATCCATGATTAGTTGAATCTGGGCCTGAAACTCAAGGATATGGAGGACTAACTGCATTTATTTTCACTAAAAACATATTCTTTTACATCCTTGATCATAGTTATAATATTAGCTGTTTTAAAATTCTTGTTGGCTAATTCCAACATTTGGACCATTTTAGGATTGATCTTCATTGATTTCTCTTGAGAATAGTTCACATTTCCTTTTTTCTTTGTATGTCAAACAATTTTGGGTTATATCCTACACACTGTTAAGAGCATGGATTTTTAGTTTTGTTTAGGAGTCCATTAACCTGGCTAGCCTCACAGTGCAAATTCTGTCTCTGCCACGATGTGTGGGGGTGTCCTCAAGAGTCCACATTGTGCATGTGAGGTTCATGAGTCAAGCAGAGACTTGGACAGAGGCTACAGATACAATCTATGCTCTTCAGGGGCTGGGGGTGGGGGGAATTCTATGCTCTTCTTTCCAGTTCTCACCTTCACAATTTTCAGTGGCTGAAGTACCCTCAATTCTGTTCTCCTGTTTTTCAAGTCAGAAAGATCGTATCTATAAGAATTTTAGCTGCCCTGTATGATACTGATTGAAGCTTACCCTCAGACTAAAAGCTATACAAAACGACATACTCATCAAGTACTTTCTCTTAAGTTTTACTCTCATACAGTATAGTAATTGCCTGGTTTGGTCATGCTCAGTGCCTTCAGGTACTTGTTTTTATTACATTTTCATCTATAGTCTATACTTGTTAATTTGCAGGAAGGCTGATCTGATTGGAGCCACTCAGCAATACCAGAAACAGAAACTCCAAGGGATTCTTTTAACATACGAATAAAATATATGCATTTCTTATATATTAAATATATAAAGTATAATATGTATGAAATAAAATGAGAAAAGGTACAATAGCAACAAAAATTTTGCAAGCTAAAAAGCAGATGAACAAATGATAACTAACTTAGCAGATTTGAAAAAGGTGAATACTAAACCTAAAGTAGGAAAAATTAAGAGGCAAGCTGAGTTATACCCCAAGAATCTCCAAAGGCTCAGAAATTGGTGGCTCTAGGTACTTCTGGAAGCAGAAAACTGGGGTTAAAAACAGGAAAACTGTTAGAAAATCTGTAATACAAGCATAGCCCCTGATTCCTGCTTACCTCCATGAGCTAGGCAATACTTTCTCCCCCATCCTGACAAAAACACTAGAATTTTATTTTCTAGAGAGGGAAATATCAAGCACAATTAAAAGTGAAGGTGCTGTACTATAACCAATACAATTGAATGAACAATGTGTTTCACATACTAAGACTACCAGTCCTCTTTCAAAATTTAGGCAACTGGCTTGTACTTTATAGGAACACAACTAAAATATCTTTGGACAAGCCCAAAAGAAAGTACAGGAACATTCATTATTCCTAATCAAAGAGTCAGCTGAATTACTCTATAGATAGCTCCACAGTTGATGACTTCTATCCATATGATTAGAGCTTCCAACCAGTTTTCTGGTTCTTTTAAAAATAAATATACAACCAAGTATCATCAAAATTCTAAGAAAAGCCTCTAACACATGTGATATGCCAAAACTAAGACAAAATCAAGAGTAAAAATTTAACAAATTATTAATAGATTCAGATAGAGAAGATATTATACATATAAAATAACAGGATGCTAGTCAGAGAAAGAGCTCTTAAAAATTAAAAAATATAAAAGTAGAAATAAAAAAGAGATGGCCAAGAAGATAAAGTTAAGAGAATCTCTCAAAGAGTTAAAAAGATAGAGATGGAAAATAGGAGAGAAGAGATTAGAAGGTAAGAGGATCAGTCCAGGATCTAATGCCAATAAAAGTCCTCCTACAAAGAAAGATTAAAAAAAGGTGTGGGGTATAAACCACCAACGAAAAAATTCAAGGACATTTTCCAGAACTTAATGACTTAATTTTTTGACTGAAAGATCCACTGAGTACCTACACAATAAATAAAAAATAATCTATCAGTTTGACATTCCATAACACTTAGGAGAAATCTGAACTCCTCCAAATTCCCAGGAAGCAAAGTCAAATAAATAAATAAATAAATAAAATAAAAAAGGAGAGAAGAAAAAAAAAAGGGATTAGAATTCTCTAGATTTCTCACTAACACTAGAAACTCAAATATAACAAAACAATTACTTTGAAATTTTTGAGGAAAACTGTTTCCAGCCTAAAGTTCCATATATAGTCCAAGAAGAATGAAAATATTTTCAGATTATAAAGTCTTACAAATTGCCTCCATGTACCCTTTTTTCAGGAAGCAACAGAAGGATGTGCTCCAACAAAACAAAATAGTAAACTTTAAAAAAGACACAGGATCCATGTAGGAAACTGGAATTTCAATATAAAAGAACTTATTGGAATTCCTGGGATTACTGTAAAGATACATAGAGCAATATGATAGACTGGAAATGATCAGAAGGTTCCAGAAGCTATTTCTTCAAAGAAAAAATTGTTTGAATACCTGACATGCAACTGACTGTGTATCTAACATGTCTGAACATCTGGAGAGAGGTTTACATAGTGATAGTTTGGGGCAGAATTCATTACAAGTAAACTGAAAACTAATCAAAGGAAAAAATCATAAACTCTAAGGAAAACTAGAAACAGGTAAAAAAAAAAGTAATCATACTGTTGTACATGGTTTATCTGTAAGATTCATATAGATTCAGTAATTTAAACGATGACCTATATTAGTAGAATTAGAGAACCAAGAGGGAATATGAATGCGATAAAAGAAAGCGTAAGTCTCATCTCATAATCCTAAAAGAAAACTTAAGAAGACTTAAGAAACTCAAATTATTCAGTGATTTGGTGGCAAACAGACTACCTGCCAAACTTATTGAAAGTGACTGCCTCTGAGAAATAAGAAACAGATTTTTCATATTAAGCCTTAAAGACATATTTGACTCTAACAGCATGCGTAATTTTATAAAATAAAGTGTTAATGGACTAAATTTTAGAGTGCAGTTATCTAAAGGCACACCCCCACTTCCCCTCCAGTTTGAATGTTTCCAATGGCATTGTGTCACACATCCTTGAGAGTTGGTAATTATCTGTTCTGTAGTGCTACTTTGTAAACACTAGTTTATATATATAAAATTACTGTCTTATGGGCAGTAATTCAGTTAGACTCAAAGTCACTACTGTAGTTCAGTCAATCACATAAAATTATCAGTTCAGGAAAAATTATTAGAAAACACTTCAAAAATATGTCAGAACTATTTGACTAGAAGGGGGAAAAAGCACTCAATATCATATAACAACAGTGGCAAAAGGCACATGCTTTGAGGGAAAAAAATGCTCATTCGCTGCGTAATTCTTCATAGACACATGCAAGTAATTTCATCTGATAGAAATGTATATCTCTCCTCCTCCTTTAAATGGCAGGCTACTCCTTTTAGTGCTGAGATCTTAGTCCTTAGCTCAAATTGCAAGGAGACGGCTTGGATTTGTCTTCCATACACAAAACTTTCCTGAGTCCATGCTATATGCTGGGCATCATGTTAGGATAAAGGGATGAGTACACTGAGTCTCTGGTGCTTAAGAAACTTAATAGTTTAGAAAGGAAGTTATGCAAAATAACAACAGACATGTAAGACTATATGGTTGATTGCTTGTTTTTTTTTTTTTTTTTTTTAAACAAGTTCAGTGAGGAGAACAGACGATGACTGCTAACTCTGTACAGGAGGGTAGAGAAATGGTTCATAATGAGGATACGGCCCAGTCAGATACTGGAGAATGAGTGGGTGTTTATGGAATGGACAAAAGGGAATAGTGATATCAGGTAAAGCGATTATAAAATCAGAAGCATTAGATGGGCCTTTCAGTGAAGTAGTTCACTGTAAGCTTCCTGGCTTAAAAGGCCAGGAGTTTGGCGATAAATGGTAGCAGGAACTAAGGCTGCAAAGTGAGGAAGAAGTTAGAACACGTGAAGCCTATGTTATGCTCAAGACTTATTTTTTGAAGGGAGAAAAGGGAAGTGGAGGCATGGAGGTTGACATAAACAGACTTGAAAGATACTTTTCCTCCATTGTCTTTTTTTATTATAAAAGGGCTAACTTAAATACCACATATTTGAGCAGGGAATCTACCTAGCAGGCAATGAAATTTCTTAAGTAACAAAATTTAACCAAAGTAAAACGAAAGGCACATGCTTTGAGGAAAAAAATGCTCATTCGCTATGAAATTCTTCATAGACACAAGCAAGTAATTTCACTATGATATGAGCAATGTCATTCAACTGGAAAGTTTAACAAATACCACGTAATATCAAGGTCCAGAGGAGATTCCTGCACAGGTTCACTGTAGTCACCATTTATAAATTATTAAAGATCCAATCAGCTCATAATGGGAATAGAAAAAGATTTATTCTAAGGAATGTTATCAAATAGAATTAAATAAAATAATATACATAAAAATCTTTTGATAACGTATCCTGACCTTCCATTTGAACTTTGGACAAGCTGGTAATTTTTCTGAGCTTCAAAGTGCTCCTTTGTATAGTGGGGGTAACTTCCCTTCTATTACAGGGTGCTATTAGGACTGAAGCACCTTAACTGCTGCACAACTTTATAACTATCATATGTAGCACCATCTTAGCCATTTCATTGGTTTATGGAATATCAATTGGTCAGTTGTGTAGTCAATAAGAATTCCCTGAGAACATGAAGTATACAGAGTTCTGATTATTCATAATCAGAATTCATAAGAAAAATAAGCAAAACAGGGACAAGATTTAAAAACACTATCATACTGCTCAAGTTCAGGTCAATTTTCAAACGACAATAACTTGTAAGTTTAAATACTTGTCAAGAATCTCATGCAAGAATTAACCAAAGAAGTCTGACTTTCTCACTGGCATTCCTATGTACCTACATATATTCACAAATATGTATGTGTGCACATGTAGAAATGTTAGGGTTCACTAAGGAAGAATAAATCTCTCACACTTGAAAATTAAGGAACTGCATAGGCAGCAAATCTCTGAAGCTGATGCTGTGGGTTATACAAGCCAATAATTTATGTTCACAAAATGTTAGACACTAGGAAGGGAACCAAAATAAGTCAAATTACATCAATAAAAAGGTATGATTAACTGTGCTGCCTCAGCTGGGATGCTATTTCTTGCTATAAACAGCAATGGCTAGAATTCAGATGACTGACTAAGCATTACAATAATGAAAACAAAGCATGTTATAATAGCTGCTGGTAGATCCACAACCTTGGGGATCAATGAAATAATGTCTGCTGTCATATATGCACAATCTTGTGGGTTTCTGGTTTTTTTGGGGGGGAAAACAAGTTCAAATCATTTTTAAACTAGCAATTTGTCTGCCTAGATTTTGTTGTCTTATGGTTACAATAAAATATGATCTTTCATATTAAATCACTTATGACCTTGGTAAAATATTACTCTATATTAGCTGGCTCTTTGGGGCATTTTAATTTTGTGAAACATGCACTTCAGTTTTTAAAAGCATGAAAGCAAAACTGGATAGTCCTAGTCTACTATATCATGTTCATGAGCTATCAAAGATCCAGGAAGACAGGCAAAAAAAAATATCAAATCACCATCTAATTAGTTTCAAATATGGACAGGACACTTACATCTAAAAACAAAATATAGCCAATACTTTAAATTTAAACATACAGGGAACAGGCCTGGTTGATTTCCTGGATTATGTCTCCCTACCCAGAGTTATTCCATGGAAGAAAGTAACCACACAAAGTAAGAGTTGTGAGAGAATTCAACACACTTCTTAGGGTAGGAGTTGGCAGCTTTATGGATGTGTGATGACAAGTATTTCTACAATACATAGTGAAAGGAACTAAAGAAAGATTTGAGCTCATGGATTAAGTGAGGGCATTCATATAGTTCCATTAACAGGCACAAATTTCAAATTACTAATAGTAATAGGAGGCAAGTCGCTTTTGTATTATTTATCTAATATAATTAGTTATCGTTCTGCTTACTGAGAGAAGGACATGTTGAGTCCTCTGGAACAGTGAGTGAAAGGGACTGTGGAAGGGCACCATACCTGAAGGCTCAGGCTGTAAGAAGGTGGCATGTGAGCAGTGGGCATCAGTAGGTTCATGGTATCTGGCACACAGCAAAAGCTTGAGAAATATATGCCAATAAGTGAACTGCAAAGACAACAGGCTCTTAGGGTGCCAATATGGAACAAACAAGGAGGTGGTAACAGAATAAATGCACTCTTCCCTTCATGGAAAATGTCTTGTTATGAGAATAAAAACTGCAACTAAGCCGTGGATAGTGACAAAGTTGATGTACATTTGTCACAAGTTCCTTACCTGATTACAGACTGGCAAAAAAAAAAAAAAAAAAAAAAAAAAAAAAAAAAAAAAAAAAAAAAAAGGAAAAAGGAAAAAGAAAAAGTAGTACTGTGGACTACCCGCTGGCTTACAGCCCACTTTGAACAGCACTGATAAAGACAACCTCAGAACAATACACCTTGATGATGATGATATACATACACGTGCGTGTATGTTTGTTTTTGGTTTTTTGAGACAGGGTCTCACTATGTACTTTAGGCCATCCTCAAACTCGCAGGGATGTGTTGGGTGTACTCTCCTTCTGAACTGAGTTTCAGAGGTCTCAGACTTATCTACAGCCATGCGATGAGCACAGAAGCCATGACATGTGTCCCTCCGACCTCCTGCAGAGGGTGCACTGTGTTAGCCCCAGCTGCTGTCCCTGTGGATCCTCACTGTATCCACTCCACCCTCATCGACGACTGCACGGTGACGCTAAAGTGAGGCCTACGATGCACAGGACTCTACAGTGGGCTACTCTGGCTTAAGGATTTCTCACCAACTTGGGACCTGGAGTTGCAGTTTAAGACTCTTCCTGTCCAGTCTTCCCTTCTTCCCTCTCTCCTTCTGTAAGTACCCTATTCAGCATAGCTGTCTGAAGGGTCTTCCTACTTTCACTCCCTACCCTCATAAGCCTTTTGGACATCTAATCCCCTCTTAGAGTCAGCATTTTGTTGGCCCCAAACTAATGCAGGCAGTAAGTATTGAATGATGGATAATAGCACTGAACCGTGTGATCTTTTGAAGGAAAGAGAATGCTAGTACAGAATTAACTCTAGTGAGTCTAAGTCATTGCATTTCACTCACAGTAGGGAAGTCTGACACAAGGAGCAAATTAGTAAGACTCCACTGTGTTTCTCTTTCTGTACCCGGGATAACACATAGGACAGAAAAACTCAAAGGTGGAAGGCAATGAGATTGGAAGATGAAAAGTGTATGTTTGAGCAGATTTGAAAAACTGTCAGTTTTTGATATTAGTAGCATATTGTTAGTTCTGAAAAAGCTGTAACAGCAAAACTCAAAAGTGAAACAAAAGGGTACCATGTTGCCATGGTACGGCCATAGCATTTGAACACAATAATTTATGAATTTTTCAAACGATAAGTCACATTAGCAACTCTGCCATATAACTCAAAAGGAGATGATAATGAATGAAATTAAAGAGAAATTTATGGAATAGGTACTTTGGTTAAAATAATGTGATAGGGTATTTAGATGATCAGATTTTATACACATGTGGACAGTTTTTCATAAGAAGCATCTTCTTTTGTATCCCTCCTCTTCTATAGTGTATTCAATCAATACTATTTGGTTTGTATATCCAAAAGATAAACATAAACTCTGTATATTTTGAGTTTTAGATTAAAATTAAAAAATAAAGATGATGTATTAAAAAAGTACAGGGAAACTAGGAAAATATTTTGTTTAAAAAAGACATGAAATAACTTTTAAAATAAATATTAACTATATTTTAATGGCTATGTTTTAGGAAAGGAAAGAGAATAAAAATAACAACGTAATAATAAATATCTTTGCTTTTCACAACTACTTCTTACCAGAACAAAAGATCTTAGACCATTAACTAAAAGCTTTGCATTCTCTTACACTCTTAAATTCAGATATTAATACCGCCTTTATAGAAATAAATAAAAAAGCACTGATGGAAGATGTAAAGTGCATTAGTGTTCACGTTATCTCTCCTGGTATGAATTTAATGGGTATCTTAATAAGGAGATATAAACTAATGTCACTGATTAGGAAATATATCCACTCACATCATTTAGTAGCGTCTAGTGGAGCTTGATGATGATGTCTGAGTGGAATTACTATAAAGCAAATGATGAATTAGTGTCAGGGGCAAAGGGACACATAAATGTGCCTCAGAGATGAAGCAATTACATTCTAGTATATCACAAGTTACAGGTCAACTCAAAACACAGTACAGTCGGTTCTAAAGCAGTCTAACCAACCTGGTAAAGCTCACTGCTTAGAATTTGCTGAAGCTAAGCTATTTTGATAGCTGAGCTACAGGCTTCCTTGGTTAAAATAACCTGAAAGTAACATTTACATGTTTTAAGTCTCTTTTAATCTCTTAAATACCATAAAGTGATTATTTATCAGATTTTTAGACACATGTACATTCCACTCAGATGATTTCATTCTCAGGGGACTTTGTCATTATGAAGACTTACTAAAAGAAGGCAAAGGTTCATAGGTTGTAAGAAAAATCCTAAGCGATAGCACAAACTAAATTTAATTTTTTTTTCTTGGCTTAGCTATACAAAGTAATTTCCTTTTTGTGATTAGTTTTGTGGTCATAGTTCAGCAAACTTTGGATACAGTGACACCACAATTAGTGTATCAACTATGCAGACACTTTTTCTCCCACTTTTCCTTCCAACACTTAGTGTAGGGGCTTGACCTATAAGCAATAACTGCCTCAAATACCCACAAATTCATTTACTATTAGGCATTTGGGAAATCTTATGTACTTTTAGGAACATTGGAAAGAAAAAACATCTGTCTGAAACTCAGTCTATTCATTTGTTTAGTTTTATACTACATATCCTTAAAATAGTCTGAAATGTTGCTTTCAATTTACTTTTCCATAACATGAAGAAAACAAAAAAAGTCCAAGAGTATTGCTCATTGATTGCTTTAAAATTCTTCGTCCACCAAAAATTACTCTAAGTCTGTTTCCATATCTGTAAGTTGAAAATAATAATAAACTCTGAAAATGTGCTATGAAGAGTAGGGATTAAAAATGCTTTGCATACAGGTAATCAAAAAAAAAGCAAATACTCTTACTTGTGAAGCTAAGACAAAGTACTCTAGTTCAGAATTCTTTTTCTTGTGGTATGTAACAAAATACTTTCTTTTGTAATAGCAATTATTTCTCAAGAGATGACAAGAATTCAACAAAATAGTGTCATATGTTCTTTTACTGTTAGTAGTTTTTTAAACGGCAGGACATAATATACATATAGGAAAACACATAAACACATGTTGTTTAAAGGTATAGGTCGATCAAGCAAAATCTTGTGTAGCCAGCACTCAGCCAATGGACAGATGCTGGTATTCCCCACAAACTCCCACTGAACCTCTTTCTTGTTAAAAACTCATCTCTCTCCCCAAAATGATCTATACTTGCTTTTATTTGCGGTTCTCATTCTTAAACAATATTACTTAATCTTGACTGTTTTTCAACTCCATGTAAATAAAACAATGCTGCAAAGATGTTTTGCTTTTTTTAATTTGCTTTGCTTTTACTCAACATTGTGCTTGTGAAATTCACTCCTATCACTGCAATGGTTTCACGGTTGCACAGTATTCCATTACATAAATATACTATGATTAATGATGAATATATTGCTGATAGATTTTAAGCTGTTTCTAGTCTTTGGCTATCATGAACAGTACGACTATAAGCACTTCTCCATGCCCATGCTCAACTTTACAGGACAAATTATTTTCTAAAGCAATCAATATATACTGCCATCACTTCTGCTTTAACCAATTTATTATGTATTTAAAAGAACTGTACATGTGTTCAAAATAAAACTGAGGAACAGAACAGTATTGCTACTAGAAGGAAACAAGGTTATTTATTTCAACTTCCTTATTATCAAAGTATTCAGGGCTTAGAAAGATTTTTTTTTTTGTACTGGGGATCAAACTCATGACCTTGTGCTTGCCAGGCAGGCGCTTGGGTTGCTGAGCTACACCCTGGCCCAGGGCTTAGAAAGACTTGAGACTAGCTCAACGTCACTGTGAAAAAGATTCACATTAAGCTGGAAAACCAAACTGAGGCAATTCTGAAGCTAGAACACAATTTGGACTTCTCTCCAAGACCTTAAACTCTTTTCAAGGCAATCTGGAAATAATGAGGACACTGAGGCACAGGAAAGTTAAGTACCATACCCAAAACCATATAGCTAGAGTGAAGAAACTGAGATTTGAACCTAGGCAACCTAGATTCACAGTACTTGCTGGTAACCACTTTGCTATGTTGCCTTTAGTTTCTTTGATTCTGGGTTCTTGCCCTTCCTTTTGCTAAATTTACATTAATCAGTATACTAATTTTATTCTCACTGGAAACTCAAGTCTGTGAAGTTTAGAATGCTCTTCTGTAATAAAGACCGGAATTTACATGTAACAATTTTTTTGGAATTTATTTCTTCAAATGGCTTATATCTGAGTTATGCTGGTCATTTTGATGCCAACTAACATCAGACCAAATTCATTTCTCATGTAGCTCATAATTCATTTCATGAGGCTTAACCATAAAAAAAGTTAGAATTTATATCTTACCTTCTCTGAACTAAGCACTAAATATTTCATTTCAGTTGAGGAACATTCTTTACATATTTTCCTTCCAGCAAAAGATATCCCTCAGAAGGGTGCTTCGGAAAAGGTTAACCTTGTTACTCAATGAGTGCAAGCCTGAAGTGAATCTCTTAAAAACAACTAAGATAAAGGAAGAAACTGACATTAACAAAGATGCTAAGCCAAGTGAGGTGCTAAATTTATACACAGCTCTTCACCACAGATAAAGAGAAACCTGTTATATAATGTTTCTTGCTATCTAATAAAAGGAAACCAGCAAGTGTAGTCCTTTAAACTTACATGACTAAAGTCTCAATTACTTTGGTTGTCTAACTGCTGTGTTACTGTGAGCAGAGAATTTCCCCTTCAGGAACTTAGTTTATTAAATGTAAAATGAATATAACAATACTATCATTTTTAGTACTTCCGTGAAGGACGAAAGATAATATGTATGAAAGGGCTCTGTACTCTTAAAGTAAGCTATATATTATTCTATTTATCATTTGGAAAGATGGTCTTGCCATTGGATTTTCAGCTACAATTTAACGCAGGAAAAATGTCCAGTGAGGTCAAAATAGTTTTACCAATTTATCACTTTTTGTATTTGAAAAATACAGTGATTACAGTCAGTATAACATTAAAAATGTCTAATAAACAGGCTAACAGTTGATAATTCTTTTAAAAATAAAACAACCAATCATTTAAACTATAAAAGACAATAATTATCTTTTTAAAAACAATGAAAATTTTAGAAAATAATTCTATTTTTCTACCTCAAAGTCTTTATTTAAATGTATGTGTTTTAGAGACAGAGAAAGGAAGAAAGGAGAGAGAGAGAGGAAGAGAGAGAGAGAGAAATACAGAGACACATTACAGATAGAGGTAAATTAACTATCAACCTTAAGGAAGAAAAAACACTATTCTGGCTGATTCACTATTTTTTCAGTATTTGTTAAGTACTGGAAACATGCCTGGGGAGTTCACACAGCTCATATTTAGGTGCAGATATAACAACTCTAACAGTAAGATTCTGAGGCTGACCAGGATCAGCACAAACCATCTTTCACAGCTCCACTGTCAAGGTACCTTCTGATTCAGCCAGGTTGGTCCAGATGTGCCCTAGGCAGTCCTTCCTCTGGTGCCCCCTCTCACTACTCAGATACTTGTCTGCCTTGAACTTCCAAGTCAGATACTGAAACCTCCTGGTGAAGCACTCCCCTCCACATCAGCCTACTAGGAATAACAAGAATAACAACAAATGGCAGCTACCATTTATTGAATATCCTTTCCATGGACAAATCCCAATCCATGATATCTCAACTATATAAGAAAAAGAAAAAACTAAAAGATCCAGGAGGTACCTGTGAGTGCTGGGACTATGGATAATTTAAAAAATTCTGTTCTTTTGTACTTTTCAAAATTTCTAAAATTAAGCCAGACATGGTGGCACACACCTGCAATCCCAGCACTCAGGAGGCTGAGGCAGCAGGATCACTGCAAGTTCGAGACCACACTGGGCTACAAAACGAGCTCAAGGTCAGCCTGAACTGTATAGCAAGACCCTGTCTCAAAAAGACCAAAAAAAAAAAAAAAAAGAAAATCTAAAATTAGCATATATTTTTTTTGAGCTAAGATATTTTTGGGATACTAGGGGTTGAATCTAGGGCCTCACAGACAGGAGGCAAGCACTGTAACACTGAGCAGGAGAAAGACAGGGTGATATAAGCATAGGGTTACATATTAATTAAAAAGAATTCAGAATCCAGATCTGAATTCTCAAATGTACAGTTAATCTTAACAAGAGCATCAAACTGGTTCAATAGGTAGTATGGAGTACTCTTTTCAACAATCGCTTCTGGAACAACTGGATAGCCATAGGTAAAAGAATGAAGATAGACATTTTCTTTACACCATATACAAAAATGAACTCAAATGGCTCACAGACCTAGAAGTAAAACTAAAACCACACAGAAGTAAATCTAAAAGTAAATCTTAGTGACTTTGGTTAAGCGTCCTTAAATATATAAAGCACAAGTATAAAAAAGAAAAAGAAAAAGAAAAAATACCCATAAAATTTGATGCCATCAAAACTAAAAGCCTTTGTGTTTCAACAATCATGAAAAAGAATGTGAAAAGAAAGATAATGTGCAAGTTGGGCACGGTGGCACACACACACCTGTAATATGAGCACTCAGGACACTGAGGTAGGAGGACTGCTGTGAGTTCAAGGCCAGTCTGGGCTACACAGCAAGTTAAAAGCTAGCCTGAACTACATAGCAAGACGCTGTCTCAAATAAAAAGAAAAGAAGAAGAAGAAAGAGCCAGGCATGGTGGCGCACACCTTTAATCCCAGCACTTGGGAGGCTGAGGCAGAAGGATCATTGTGAGTTCGAGACCAGCCTGGGCTACAAAGTGAGTTCAAGGCCAGCCTGAACTGCATAGTGAGACTCTGTCTCAAAAAATAGGGCCAGGGATTTAGCTTGGTAGCCTAAGTGCCTGCCTGTCAGGCGCGAGGTTGTGAGTTCAATCCCCAGTACAAAAAAAAAAAAAGAAGAAGAAGAAGAAGAAGAAAAAGCAAGGAGAAAGAGAAAGAAAGAAAGTTAATATGCAGATTGGGAATAAAAATTTGTAAATAATTTATTTGACGAGATGCTCGTATTCATAATATACAAAGATCTCTTACAATTCAATAATAAAGACAATCTAATTTTAAAATGGGCAAAGGATTTGAATATTCATTCCTCTGAAAAGATAAACAATGATCAGTAAATACAGTATTTGAAAAGATGCTTAATATCACCAGCCATTAGAAAAAATTTCAACTCAAAACCACAATGAGATACCACTTTACAACCAGCAGGATGGTTATAATCAACCAGACAGCAGTAGGAAAGAAAGTAGAGAAGAGCAGGCTAAGCCAATAGCTCATACAAGGGAGAAAATTATAAGGATCAGAGCAGAAATTAACACATTGGAGACTAAAATAACAATACAAAGAGTCAATTAATTGAAAAGTTGGTTCTTTGAAAAATTAAACAAAATTGACAAATCCTTGGCCAACATTATCAAAAAAAGGAAAGAAAGGATTCAAATCCATGCAATTAGGAAGGAAAAGATTGAAATCACAACAGACCCTGTAGAAATCCAGAAAATCATTTATACCTACTTTGAAAACTTATATTCTAATAAAACAGAAAATGCAGAACAAATGGACAGATTCCTAGATACATATGAATTACCAAAGTTGAATCAAGAAGATATAAAAACCCTAAACAACCCAATATCAATAAATGAAATTAAAGATGGAATTAAAAACCTATCAACAAAGAAAAGCCCAGGCAAGGAACCCTTCTCCACTGTTCATGGGAATGCAGGCTGGTTCAACCATGTGGAAGTCAGTGTGGAGACTCCTCAAAAAGCTAGGATTGGAGGTCCCATTTTACCCAGCAATTCCCCTTCTGGGTATCTTCCCAAAAGAACTAAAATCATACCACAGCGATATACGTGCACCTATGTTTATTGCTGCACAGTTCATAATAGCCAGACCTTGGAAACAACCTAAACGTACCTCAAGTGAGGAATGGGACAAAAAAGATGTGGTATTTCTATATAATGGAATACTACTCAGCTACAAAGAATGATAAACTAGACATTTTCATAGTTAAATGGATGTGCCTTGAAAATATACTTCTCAGTAAAATAAATAAGTCACAAGTATGTAACCATTGTATTGTTCTACTTGTGTGACAAACTGTAAGAAAATCTATGTATGTATATAAAAAATTAGTTAAGATAGTTAAAGAAAAAGAATTTTGAGTGAAAACTGCTTTTCATAGGGTCATTTTCAGATTTCATTTTTACTGTGAATTGCTCTTTTGAAAATAATATAGCATTTACAACACTTGTGTTTCTTGCCGATGTTTCTCTAATGTCCTATACATTCTTTATTTGTTATAAAAAAAAAAAAGAAAAAGAAAAGAAAGAAAGAAAGTAGAGAACTTTGAATCCTTGTGGACTGACAGTAGGAATGTAAAATGGTATAGCCACATTAAAAAGTCTGATAATTCCTCAAAACAACAAACAGTGTTACATGGCTCAACAACTACACTCCTAGTTACATACTGAAGAGCAATGAAAACATATGTGTCCCCAAAAACTTGTATACAAATGCTAAGAGCAGTATTATTCCGAATAGCCAAAAAGTATATCGATTCGTGAATGAATAAAGTGTGGTACATGCATATACGTCCTCTAGAGTCCAAAATGTTTCAGAAATAAAAAAGAAATGACTGATACATGTTTCAACATGGACAAGCCTTAAATCTACAGTAAGCAAAATAAATCAGTCACAAAAGACCATATATTTTGTGATTCCATTAGTATGATTTGTTCAGAATAGACAACTCTACAGAAACAGGAAGTAAACTGGTGGCTGCCTACAACTGGGGGAATTTAGCAGGATGAAGAGAGACTGCTAATGTATATGCAGGGTTTCTTTTTGGGGCAATGAAAATGTTCTAAAATTGACTAAGGTAGTAGCTGCACAATTTGTTACATATAATAAAGCCACTGAATTTTTACACTTTATATGTAGTATGTTAAGTACATTTCAATAATTTTTTTTAATATGGGCTTTTAATAAAGAGCTTCCATTACATTATTGGCAAATCTTATAGGCAACTGGATGGGGAAGGAGGAACTTTGACTACTAAAACAACTTTAGAATTTGTATTCTTGATTCCTATAAGAATTACAAACACAAAAATGCATTTTCTCCTCATACTTTGGACTATTTGTTGAAGGATTTAAACTACTGGGTACAAACTGGCATAGATCCCTTCTAAATAGCTGTGGACCATGAGTCCTAAGAGTAGTCAAGTTTTAGAGGAAGAGCATGCTGTTTGGCAAACAGGGTTTGACTTGGAAGGAAAAGCTACTTTAATATCTATGAAGCATTAAAATGACTTGCAGTGAAAGAGAAGTAATACAGTAAAATGAAGGTCATGAAGTCCTAAGATTTTAATTCTAGTTTTAGTTAACTTTTGGTCTCAGGGAATTAATCTGTAAAATGCAGACAATTATCTATGCCCTATCTACTGCACAGGATTGTACAAAGGTCCAAATTTAAAATTTAAAGGGACGTAAAAAGAAATATTGTTAATAACATTAGTGGAAGATAACTGGATTTGACCTCAGAAGATCTTTTTGTCATTCTAGGAAAGTTTGCTTAGGAGTAGCTCAATTTTTTATTTCTAAGGATAGACTTGGTCAATATACCCAACAGAGTATGAAATGAGCTACACAAAGGAAAGAAAACCAAGGTTTACAATCACTACAAATGTAAATCACCATTATTACTTGTAAAGCAATATCTTCACAAGTATGAATCCCTGGCCTGTCAGCTTTCAAGAAAGAAGAGGTTTCGCTTAAGAAAAACTAAAAGCAGTAAGGAAAAAGAAGTAATCCACTAACCAATCTACTTTCATCAATCCACTGAGAGCTGCTAGCCTTCTGATTTGTACTGTATAGCCTTATAGGAATTGCGATTTGGTAGGTCTCTTACACTGTACACTGTTTGTATGCTGGGGAATTGACACATGTGTCTTGGGTTATCAGACAATGAACAACCGAGGGGTTTCATAGAAAAACTGGATGGCCACATTGCCTGGGACAGCAGTTCTCAAATATTTTAGTCTCAAAATTCCTTTACATTTTTAAAATTATTGGAGACTCCAAAGAGCTTTTGTTTATGTGGGTCAAATATATATTAATATTTACCATATTAGAAATTAAAACTAAGAAAACTTGAATATTATTTATTTAAAAATAACAATAGAAGTTAATATAAACATTTTTACTGAAAAACAAGCACACCTTCTAAAAAGAAATTTAGTGTGATGAACGATGTTTTATATTTTTGCAAGTCTCTTTTGTAATGTGTAGGCCTAACAGAAAACAGCTGAAGTCTCATATTTTCTTGCATTCATTTTGTCACCATACATTGTTTTGTAAGAAAAATCTAGTCTTATATAGATACACAGTTGAAAAAGAAAGCAGTATCTTAATAGCCTTTTGAAATAGCTGTGGATATATTCTTGACACTATTCCCAAACTCATCAAGAAATAAAGGCTAGTAGCAACGAAGAATCTAAAACTGTATCAAAAGCATTTCACACTCTTACATTAAAATCCACCAGTCTCTCTTGCAATTTGAAGGGATCTTTATTCATGCATGATTTCTTAGCATCTTGTATTGGTTATTTGACAAATGTAGATACATTCTATTACAAAGTATTTTAAAATCACAGGCACTGATATCATTACTAATAAAAATATCTTTAAGGACTGGGAAGCTGTCAAGTTCATGGTGACAAACGGAATTCTACTTTTCATTCAAAACATTGGCTTTTATCATCAGTTCATTTCCTCCAAGTAAGAGGGTCTCTTCACTCATTTTTTGAGAAAATGTTTGCCAAATACCTAATTCTGAATAACCACAGTTTGTCTGTCATTCTACCAAGGTGATGCTTTCATAGAGGGATCCCTGGTTCAGTCAAAAACTCAATTGCACAGGAATGCCTTATGCACACTCCCTTTCCATCACACAGAAGAGGAGAAGGATGTATACTCAAGGGTCAAGAAGTATAATCAGTAGTTTTTACTGCTTCACCATGGACATTCTTAAGTGAAACTGGATTTTTGTTTTGTTTTAACTATCAGTGTATGGTGCTGCAGAAGCCACATGCTACTAGTGGTGTTTAGTGCTGTCTTGATTTATTTTAAGGAGCTACCAGTTTTAGCCCCCATTATTTTTGTACCATCATGCAAATGTTGAGGCAATTAAATAGGCAAAAATGTCTTAGCATTATTCTGAAAATATTCCTGGCTTTCAAACCCACTGAGTCTTGTGTAGTCACAGAGACCCAGTGACCAATGGTATAGTTATACCATTGCTCTAGGAGAAAAAACAATCCATAACTCACACTATATTTAGTTGGCGTGGTCATGTGGAACTGTCTAGAAAGTCAACGACAAGCTCAGTACTAAATTGAAAGAATATCATTCAGTTCCATATACCTGCTTGCTTTACTTTACTGAAATGTTGGGCTGAACTATGTACAGCCAATTCAGCTCAAATTAAAATATTCATAGTACTATATGAACTTTGTAATTATACATTTAAATCATACTTATCAAACTCTATCCTTTAAAAGACAAATAATGAGTCGAATTTTCTTCTTACTCTCATCCTTATTCAGAGTCCACCACCCCTTAAATCACCTGAAAATGACAAATGAAGTGGCAAAATCAGAAACTCACATTCACCAGTCTAAATATGCGCCGATATTTCCCATTTTAAAAACTGAGGTAAAGTTTCACATACTCCAAAACACCCTCCCATCCCCAATTTCCTTCACTCCGTCAGTCCTCTCCAGCTACAAAACTTTAACATCTAGTTACACTTGATTACCCTTTTCTTCCAAAAATGTACTTCTTTTGGTTTCTAAATTACTACTCTTTCCACATTTTCTCCCTGCTCAACTGGTCATTCCTCTCAGTCTTTGCTGGTTTATCCTCTTCTATTCAATTTTTATGATTTCTTGGGACCAAATCCCACCGTAAGTGTCCATTTGCTTATCTCTCCCTTAGTTCCTCTTTTTTCCCCCTCCCGTTCCCTTCCCTTCCCTTCAATCCCTCTTCCACTCTTTATTTACAAAGTTTTGTTTCCATTTCATCATTTTTCCCTCCCCCATCTGCCATTCCCCTTTTCTTTTAACGGTTTCTTCCTATTTCACAATATCTATTATACATTATACAGTTTGGTCCTTATTTACACCTTTGGTTTCTCACACCAGACAAACGATGTGATATTTACACATGTGCCTAATTTATTTCACTTAAAGAGTATGGTCTCAAGGATACAATGGAGTACTACTCAATCATTAAGAAGTATAAACGAGATATTTATAGCAGCTCTTTTTAATTTTAATTTTTTCCTTTTAAATCTTGAGAAAGGGTCTTGCTATTTTAGCTAGGCTAACCCAGAACTTGCAATCTTCTTGTCTCACTCTCCCAAGAAGCTGGGATTATAGGTATCACTATAAAACCCCTCTCTCAGTACTGCACATGAACCCAGAGCCTTGCATTGAACTACGTTCCCAGTTCTTTTTAACCTTTTAATTAATCATTTTATTATGTTGTTATTATTATTCTGTGGTGCTGTGTTGAACTCAGGTCCTTTATCCTGAGCTACAGTTCCAGTCTTTTTCTTTTTTTAAATACAGGGTCTTGCTAAGTCACTAAGTTACCCAGGCTGAGCTGGAACCTTTGATCCTCCTGCCTCAGTCACCCAGAGTGCTGGGATTATAGGTATATACTATCATCCTGGCTCTGCCTGGTAACTTTCTAAAAATTTATTTTTTATTGTATACATTTAAGGCACACAACAAGATATATTACACACATAGTGAAACAATTACAACAAACAAATTAAAATCTCTATCACCTGCCAGTTATGTGGTTTTGCATGGTAAGAGCACCTAAAATCTCTTAACAAATTTTCAGTACACAATATTACTAACTATAATTTTCATGCTATATAGCTCTAGATTTGTTCATTATACGTAACTTCAAATCTGTATTCTTTGATCTACTTCCTGTTTCTTCCTCTTCCCTAGCTTTGGTGACCACTGTCTTACACTCTGCATTTATTTAACTTTTTTTTTTCTTTTTTAAAGATTCTGCTTATAACAATGATCATAAAGTATTTTTCTTTCTTTGTCCAGATTATTTCACATAGCATAACATTATCTAGGTTCATTCATGTTGTCTCAAATGGCAGTACTTCCTCTTTAAAGGCTGAATAATATACCATTATATACACACAAACACAAAGATATGACTGAAAAATATAGTGAATGTATAAATTTTTAAGAACGACTATACTTAAAGACACACTGCCACTAATCTCTCTCAAAATACTTCCCCTCTCTTCAAACACACTTATTCCACCATTCTTGTCACTTTCTGAAAGTTCAGTAAGGCTTCGTTCTTGAATATGTGTAGCTGAGCTGTCAATGATGCTGGATATCTGGAATCAGTTCAAAATATTCATATGTATCTTTCATGGTCATTTTAGCTTTGGGGAAGAGCCAGAAGTTGTACAGTGCCAGATTCAGTGAACAAGGTGAATGAAGACACACCATAACGTATTTATGAGTCTGCTTTCCTCTAGATATTACTTTGCAGCAGCATTTACCATATTGCTTTTTTCACATCCCATAACGATACACACACACACACAAACACGCACACCTCACAATTTCTTCATCCATTAAAGTTACCCTCAGTACCCCTGAGCTTCTTAACTCTCACAATGGAGCTACATCACCATTTATTTGTTAAACATCTTTTTAGAACTTGGTGTTTCAGGCATGGTGCTTATCAATGGAAGTATAATATACATCATTATTGTCTCTGCTCTCACAGAACTTCTAGTTCCTTTTATATCTGGAAATGTCATCTTCTTTGGTAGGTACATTCTTAGGATGGGAATATTTAGAACAACGAAATATATGGGAAGTGAGGGAATTTCTGCCAGGCCTCTTAGATCACATGATACCACATGGGGCTGCCAGAGGTCCAAAGTCATACTTGTCTTCAAACATCCTTACCAAGTTTTGTCCATTGTTCTCTGTAGGCTGATGGTGAGGATCATATGCATGGATATGTGCATGCTCTTTACAAATTGTAATGTTCTCCACAAATGTAAAAGTTCTATAGTTTTTGTTTTACTAGCTTCACGCTCTGGAAATTAAAAGCAAATGACCATGTCCCACATAGGTTCTAACATAATGTACTTACAAGTTTCATGGCAGTTATGGCAGGACCTCATTTTCAAAATCAATATTAATTACACTATGCCTGAGTTTGACAGGCGAATTTCTACAGCATCACAAACTGACCAATAAGGAAGGCTGCTTCCAACTGAAGGGGCTAGAACTTGGCAAACATCACTAAATGGTGCTGAAAACAAGGCATTTTGCTGGAGTCACTTTCAATACCCACACCAGAGCATATGCGTGCATGTGAACACACACATGCGCGCACACACACACTCCTTCAGACAGCAGTGACACGAGCAGGTCTGACCAATGTGCTCCACTCTTCAAACAACACTTGGGGGTTTCTGCTTGAAGCCCTGTCTTTTTAAGCCTGTGCTTTCAAAACGTGGGCTGGACTGATCCCAAATACTGAAGTAACAAATATTACTAAATTCTGTCATTTCCTCAACCAAAAAGTGATTTTACTACTACTTCTGGTTGTGATGAAAGGTCCTATTGACTATTCAAATCCTCAACCAAGTTATGGATGTGGTATTAAATGACTTCACTCCCTCTTCTCTGGCACTTTAACACATGCCAGTGCTTTCATCCACCTCCACTAACGTGGCTTGTAAATTACTAAGGTGGAGCCATTTTAATAGTATGATTTGTTAACATCTCTAGAGATGAGGCACAAATATGACTGGCTGAGAAGACAAATTCTCCTTTGACAACATCTATTAGTATATATAAATAAGCCTTCAAAAGCTGGAAATCATCTTATTGCTATACTATTTGGTTAGGGGCCATAATAATTAATGCTTATTTGATTTGTTACAAAAAATATGATAAAGTGATGGCAGTAAGGCTAAAAGACAAAAAGAAACCTTCCCCAAGAAAGGTCACATACTTGCTAAAAGTTTCTATCTAAATGCTTAAAATGATTTTCTGAATAAAGTTTTGAAATCTAAGAAAGTCTGTTTAGAAGTTTGTTGTCCCTTTTTTAAAACTGCCACAACAGTGTTGATAAAATACCAGAGAGCAAGATATCTGTTTCCCGTGGATTCTGTGTGGTTAACCTACTGATCTGAACACACACATTGTGTTGTCAGCTTTTCACCATTGTGCCCAAGAACCTGAGAATCATTATTAAACTTAAATAAGGAAAGATTTATTTTGGCCCAAAGTTCCAGAGGTTTCAGTCCATGGTCAGCCAGTTCCATTGCTTTAGGCCTGTGGCAAGGCAGAAACATCAGTGTGGAAGGGTGAGGGAGAAGCAAGCTGCTTACCTTGAGGCAGCCAGGAAGCAAAAAGAAAGCGAATGAGCCTGTGAAGAAAGGGACAGGATGGGGGCTGGGGATTTAGCTCAGTGGCAAAAGCACTTGCCCGGTAAGGGCAAGGTCCTGAGTTCAATCCCCAGTACTAAAAGAAAAAAAAAAAAAAAAAAAAAAAGGAACAGGGACTCTCCAAAGTCATGCCTTCACCATCCATTCCCTTCAATTAGGCTAAGCCTTGTTTTCTTCATCTATTATAATGCCATCAAATTATGATCTCATCTGTGTTAGTCCACTGATGAAATTAAAAGTCTTCATGAGTCAACCACTTACCCAAAGTCCATCAGCAACCAAATCATCAACACAATAAGCCTTCTGGGGGACATTCTGAATCCTAACTATAACACATAAACAGACACACACAAGATCTTGAAATTAAAAAAAAAAAAAGTATATAGTTGGAGAGGATACAAAATTCCTAGAAGGAATGTACTTATTAAACAGATGCATAAAGCTAGTTCAGTACCTTGAGGCCTCAATTTGGTTAAGATGAAAGACAAAGGGTACTTGAAAAGTCTTCCTATGTGGGACCAAACAGGTGCTAGGGTTATGAGTCTGATGTGGGGCACTGACTTTCCTGCTTCACAATGCACATAGCCTCCACTTGGTCCTCCTCCTCATCTCTTTATGGCAGCCTTTGCACTCCTATTAGGCCTTTGAGGAGACAGAAGTATGAGCATGTGTGCATATGTCTCTGCATGTGTACACATGCTGGGTGTATATGTATGTGTGTGTGTGTGCATATATCCAAGCTGGGATTTATTAGGAAAATCCAGGCATTTCAGCAGAAACAGGTTTCTCCTGGAAAATTCTAAGTCTTGCAAACTTAAGACTCTACAGCACAGAACAAGAAATAGAAAATGGGGAGAGGAGAAAAGACCCTCTGAACTGAGATAAGCACTTAATTCTTGTAAATGATGTCCATATATCTCCCTGCAGTTGACTGTGGACCCCATCATATCTATGTCTTCTTTCTATCAAGGCTGACTCCACTGGAGGTGCTAATTCATTTACTAATTTAGTTCATCATCCTTAACATGATTTTAGCCTGTTCTGTCAAAGCATTGCCTTTTCCAGGGCACAACACAACTGTGATCAGTACAGGATGAGCTAGGTAGTTCTGACATTAAAGTCCTGTTTCTATGACTGGAATTCTTAACTGCCAAAAAATGAGGGAGAGAAAGTATCAATCATGAGAAGACCTGCACACAAAGAGGAGAGTCACGGGCCAGAGCCTGTGAGCAAGGCTGCCTGCCCAGAGTGAAGAACATGGGCTGGAGGGAACGTAACAGTGACCGAGAGGACACTGAGTGTGGGATTAGGAAGCAAATGATTAATTTAGTACTGCAAGCTAGAAATTTGATCCAATTTCAGAAAAGGATAACAATCTTAATAAAATCCAGATTAAACAAAACCAACATTCAACTGAGATTTGTTGAGGGGAAAAAGGGCAATGATCACACTATATGGAGGAATAATTCTAGATGTGTTGGACAGGAATAAGGAAATTGTTCAGGAAGACTTCAGATTCACACAGATAAAAGACAACTCAGGTTCATAAAAACAAAAGCATTATAAACCTTATTATTTCTATAAAACAGAAAGTTTTAAGAATATAGCTGATAACATCTTTAAATAGCCAAGCTGTGGATATTGAGTCCATGGGATATTCCAAGTGAAAGGATGTCCAAATAAAAACAAATCACAGAAGCTGGTCTTCCTTTACCACTAGAAAATTTATGGAATGTCCACATCTTGAAGTAGAGCCAAGTGTACTAAAGAAATGCAGCATATTTCTTGCAAGAAAATACAAACCCAGGCATCTGATAGTCTTAGTAGAGTACGTAGAAAAACATTTCTCAAGTGAGACACTAACTGATACGATGCTGAAAGACCCATAAAAATTCAAGATGGGTTGGAAGGAACATGTGCTTGATCTTTTTCCTTTGGGTCCTAGATAATGAAGTGAGGAGACTATTAAGGACTTGCCAAAGACACTGAACTTTTACTCTACAAACAATGATGCAAAGGGAGTCCCCAGAAGTGGTCTAAGAGAAGAAAGTTACTACCAATCAAGCTGTAGAGTAAAAGATTATAAAGTCCACACATTCAAGTACAAGCCTACCAGCAAGCAAGAAGACAGAAAAGAGCTTCTGAGTTCAGCAGGAGGATTCCAATTTGTACCCATTGCTTCTCTGAGGTCACACTGACACAGAGTAAGACTGAAGCCAAAAAAGAACCTTACATTACTAATGTACCTAGTTAAACAAAAGAGTCAATTGTAGTACTTATTATAAAGAAAGAAGGTAACAATCCAAAGTAGGGGTGTGAAGAGTTACTTACCTGTGCTATATTTTTATTCAGAAGGTAGACACCATAATCAAACTGCAACTTCTCTCCTCCTTTTGGATATAGTGGGAACCTATGAAAGGTAAGGAAAGATCAGAAGTTTTCCAAAACCGACTAAACACAACTTCCAAATTATTGATACAGGTTGAAATTTCTTAAATGATTGTATTAAATCACCTATAGTCACTGAAATCTGCTAACGTCTTTGCAGTAATAGCTAAGTTAGGACAATGTTGGTTTCTTTCAAAGGAAAAATTGAATACACGCAACAAGAAACATATGAGGAAGTAACCTATCAACTCCAAAAAGTCGAGGCCATTGCTTCCTGTTTACATGTTATAAACTTGCTACCCTACATTAGGTCTCAGAATTATTTTTTTTCTCTAGTATCTTGAATCTGACATCTCAGCTTAAACAGGAGAGGAAGGTTAAGGGGGAAAAATTAGACTGAAAAAAAAAATTAAACCTCTCCTTTAATTAGTGTGGCTAGTCAGGTAAGTGCCAATATAGCTAAACTTCATTTAAAAATTCACCACGTTACAGAATTTGGATGTACCTTCTCCACAGCAATGTTCTCATGCACAAAGCCCCCACACTCCACATGAATTCACACTGTCACCTTACTCACTTATGAACAAAGACACAGAATCTGGGTCATCACAGATGAGTTATTTTAGATAAAACTGTCCCTATCTCCCTTTCCTCAAACTTACAAGTGAAGAAGAAAAGGTTAATGCATACTTGTGTTCTAGTCTTCTTTACTTCCTAAAGTAAGTCTATCATTGCAAACATTTCTTTATACAAAGATCAATCACCACTTAGGGACATGAAAATATCTTCTTCCTTAGTTTTGCAATATACAATTATGTTCAAGAATAAAATAATCTTAGCTGGATGTGGTGGCACATGCCTGTAATCCCAGTGCTCTAGCAGGCTAGAGCTGAAGTTCAAGCCCAGTTGGGCAACTTCTTGATTTAGCAAGAGCCTGCCTCAAAATAAAAAATAAAAAAGGGTCACAGATGTAGGTCATTGCAAAGGTCTTAGGTTCATTCCCCAGGACAAAATAAAATTTAATAAAATAACGGAAGTGAATGGTAGGCAACAATTACTAGACATTTTTAATTCAATTTTCTCAAAGTTTGACCAAAGAGACATTCCCTAAAGCTTGGAGGACAGCATTTTCAGGGAAAATTTTAAAAAAGGAAACAATTTAACTTTGCATTAAATTCTCAAGAGTTGCTCACTTTATAGTATCCGAAAAGTAAATTTGTTGTACAGTAAAATTATAGGCACTGGAGAGTGAGCAAGGTCATGAACTAAAAAGTTATTAAAGGAAATCAAATGCTTCAGACACCCATGAAGAGATATAGTTCTATATTCAATTGAAGCAGTAAAAAATAAAGTAGGACATGTGTTTGCCCAAATTGAGATGAATAAAAATGACAGTGAAGCAAATTCAGAGTAAGCATAGTAAAACACCGGGTTTTTGCAAGGTGTCTGGGAATCATTCAGACTCATATAGGTAGCATGCAAAAAAATTACGTATGTGCAAAAATGTAACAGGGCACTTTAGAAGAATCTACCAGAGTTGTTATTCTATAAGTCATCACACATAGACAACCTGAACAGCTCTCCAAACCCAGATGATCTTCATTTTCAAGTTATAAATCCAAAGACTGTTTCATATGTTGGAAGGACAAATTGAGATCAGCATACATTGCAAAACAAACTTCTACATTCATGGAAACCTCTAAATTCACGATCGCACAACGTTTTACTTTACTCTGACTTCATTGGGACTTCTTTCAGAAAGAGCCACAGGTATATGTGTAACATCAAAACAGATCTCAAGAGTGATTACAGCCAAAGGTTTAAATAGGGCAATATTAAGAAACGATCATATACTAGCATTTTATGTTGCTTTCAAATTCTTAATAGGTTACTTCAAGTTGAACAGTTTAATAGTTTTGTAACTATCACACATTCATCTTACTTTGCAAAAGTACAGGAATTTAAAGATCTATTAAGCAATCTAGAAAAAAATGGAACCCATTTTAAAGGCTAACACCTATTACCATCAGGACATATCACACAAATAAAAGGCGTTTTATTTCAATCATAAGTGAAGCAAACCGTAGAAAGCTTAGATAAGAATGTGGTCATTCAAGTATAATATAACCAGAAAAATGTCCTTTAACACCACAAACAGGACTCAATAAATGTAAGTATCACATTAAGTAACTGGCAGATAAAACTGTTCAATTGGCTTAGATCAGTTTGCAACCCCTTCTTTTCTGAGTCTGTCTCAGTTTGTAATTTTACATTGTGTGATTAACTGGTTAATATTCATCTCCTGTTGGCTGCAACAGGAAAGGAATAGTTTCATTTTGTTCATCTTTTGCCTTGGTAGTTGTGTCTAGTACTGTTACTAACAGACCCTAGATAAATATTTTAAGTTAAAAAATTGACTATGTGTAGAAGATCTGGAGCTCTTTAGTATACTACAATTTCAATATGAGTAAAAAATGATGACACAACTACCAAAAGCTATGTGATCCCAAAATACATTAACAGGAGCAGAGGAGCTAAACTGGGTAATGTGCTAGTGATAATTACTTTGTAGTAGTGTTACTATTATTTAAATGACTTGCCTTGGTCACCTACTTAGTAAGTAGAAAAGACATGAGCTCAATATTAGGTCTTCAAGGATAAATGCAGTATTTTTTCTATTGCCTCTGAGTCCTTGAGAGAAGAACACCTAGGATGATTAAGCAAATGAGAGCCAGTTTTGAAGAAATGACTGATGGTAGCCAGAGGTGTTTAGCATAGAGGACAGGTGCCTCAGGAACAACAAATGAAGGACTTTCAGAGAGAGAAACAGAAGTTAGTTCGTCTGCATAGTTTCAAGTAGAGAGAACCACAGCGAATGACAAGAGCTTTGGAAAGACTGATTTGACTGAAGAGGTACTCAAAATCACAAAAATATTGAGCAGAGACAGGCAGAGATGGGCAACTAACAATGGACAGCAAGTTGTATGGTAGCTTCCCAAAATATACAACCATATCCTATTCCCCAGGAACCTATGAATGAGTTTATTTGGGAAAAGGGTCTAAAATATTAAAGGATTCTAAGAAGAGATCATCTTTGACTATCTGAGAAGGTCCAGAATCTATTAAGTGTCTAAATTACTAGGGATAGACAGAGCAGAGGCAAGAGTCAGGAGAGAAGGATGGTGAAGCTAAAGGTAGGGATCTGTTTTGTAACCAGCTTCAGAACATGGCATAAACGTGAGTTATTTCTCTGAAGTAAGGCTTATCATTTCAACCTTGCTTCCTAATCTTCTGTTTTAGATTTCAGCTCCTCTGCCTAGCTTTTAAGGCTTCAGTGTTTTACCTACCTGCCCAACTTATCAGGCATCCATTGCTCCAGTGGTTTCCTCACAAAGTAATCATCGAACCAACTCCATTTCTTTTTCACCACCTTTGCTCATCACTCACTGAAGCAAAGCATCTCTCTTTCCTTTCTATCTAAATGCTATGTCACCCTTTATAAATTTTAGTTCAAGTTACCATATTACTTGTGAGATCCTCCTTGGAATCTCTAGGCCTTCACTGATTCTCCTTGACCTTCCGTTACCAACTTAATGCTAGAGATTATTTGATAGTTGATTCCACATTTTTCATTCCATACTCCAGTGGCAAAGCACTGATTTGCCTATAATTCACAACCCGTGTGTGCATAATTCTTGTTCTAGCTGTTTTATGCTTTATTTGGTGGGTTATGTTATATTTAAAGAAATAACCAAAATAAAGTTGAATTATCAGTCAAGGAATACAAAACTCACTTTGAAAGATATATTTAAAAAATCCATGTAAAACAATTACAGTATATTAAATTGTAAGTCAATTCTGGTATGTCTGGGGGCTGAGAAATAAAGACAGATTATTACATTAATACCTACCTTCCTCCTATTAAGAAGCTTAGAAGACCAGCCTTTATAACCGAGATGGCCTATGAGGAACAACCAGTTCTTGGTTGGCTTTGCTAAATATTAAGGCAACACAGAGCCAAACCTCCTCATTCAATCTCCAGGGCAAAAGAAAAAAAAATTGGACATGTAAAATGCCACCAGCATACCACACGTCTAAGCTCTTCCTGCTAAGGAAGAGAACTAATCTGAGATCAATAATTAAACTGATCTATACTAAACTGAAGATCCATACTAAATTCCTTAGCTTCAAGAGAAGAATAAAGAACCTGACTAAAAATAACAGCAACAAAAACAACAATAGCAGCAACAACACACACACACAAACACACACACATAAAACCAAACTATGTTATACTTTCTCAAGGATAAAGAAAAAAGTCTCACATTTTTCCCCCAAGTTGTATAATATCTCTGAAATTTTAATTGTACTGCATTACACAGTGACAATAATGCAATGAAACTCCAAGGCAGATCACAGATACATAAGATGGGGAAGGCTGGTTATCAAATTTCACTAAGGACTGTGACAATATTTGAGCATGTGTTTCTGTGTTAAAAATTTACTAACCAGCCCAAAATGTACTCTTTACAAAATAAGCCATTTAAAAAGAACATTTCTATTTTCATTTGCCATTCTAACTGTATTCAAATTTATTTTAAAATTTTAATTCTTCTTTGTTTTAAAAATTGTATTCTAAAGATCACTTAATATTCCCCCATAAATGCTATTACTCAATAAAAGGGAAAAGTGAGTAACACTACTCACTAAAGGAACTGATAAACACACCACTTTGGAGGAACCTACAAACATGCCAAGTGACACAGTCTTACACAAAAGTGTTCTACTGCAACGCTTCCATCTATGTGAAGTTCTAGAACTGGTTAACACTAATGTACGGTTGAATAATAATTGCCTGGGTGAGGGGAAAATGGCAGCTGATAGGAAAGGAGACAGAAAGATGTTTCTAAGGAGGTTTAATGTTCTCCATCTTGACAGGAATTAACTTGCACAGACATAAGATCTGTGCATTTCATGGTACGTTTTACCTCAAAACAGAACCTTAAAGACTGAGCTCTAGTTAATCAGATGCATGGTGAAGTAGTGAGGGGAGAAGCGTACTGGTATCTGCTTCTTACTTTGAGATTCATCAAAATAAGCAGGTTGATAAACACTAACAATGTTAGCTATAGGTATAGTGGTGTCCATTATAAAATTCAACTTTTGTATTTGCTTAGAAATCTGCATTATAAAACCTTGAGATATAATGGAAATAAACCTACAAAAGTTTTAGCTAGTGGTAAATGATAATGAAGCAACTGGAGAACTATGAATACAGGTGACACTAAGAAATGGGTATAATCATTATGTTAAAAATTTATCTTTTACATGAATAAAATGTTGTAAAATCCAATATTTATTTATTTATTTTTCCGGTACCATGGATTGAACTCACAACCTCACGCTTGCCAGACAGGTGCTTAAGCCACTGAGCCAAACTCCCGGCCCTAGTTTTCTGAGCCAGGGTCGCACTATGTAGTTCAGGCCGGCCTTGCTCTGGTTGTAGCCCAAGCTGACCTTGAACTCACAATGCTCCACCTACCTCAGCCTCCCAAGTGCTGGGATTAAAGGCATGCGCCACCATTCCCAGCCAATCAATATTTATTTTTTTATAAATCAATATTTATTTTTAAATCAATACTTATTTTTAAATAATCCACTGGGATGAAGAAAGTAGCAGGGATACAGATAAAATAGGATTAATGATTGCTCTTAATTATTAAACCTGGTTATATACATATAGCGTACATTATATCATTTTCTCTATTTTTGTTATGCATAAAATATCCCATAGTAAAAATTTAATTTAAAAAAAGAGAAAATAATAGACCTTCAGTCTCTATCATATCATCTGTTTCTTATTTGTTTGGGGTCTATTTCCTGGAACCATAACATTAACTCCAAGAAGACATAGATTTTTATCTGTATTTTTAATGATTGTATTTTCAGTATTTAAAACACTGTTTGCTATAGTATAGAAATTTAATAATGTTGCTGAATACATGAAAGCATTAAAAGCCATTTATGCCATCAATTATTTCTCATACTATATCATAGCCTTTTCCCAAATATATTTCTAATTATGTACTGTATAACTTAAGAGCCCCATACACATTTCAAATTCTACATGTTCAGAATTAAACAGAGTTATTTTATCCTTCAAATCTACCATGCAAACACTAGTCGAAGAGAGCTGGGGTGGCTATACAGTGGTACTTTGGTTCATGAACTTGATTCTTTCCATGACTCTGGTTGCAAATCAAGTTGGATGAGAACTAAATAAAATTCAATGGTTTGGTTCAATGCTGACCTTATGGGGAAATTCAATTCAGACTTGTCCAGTTTAATTTTTGACCAAAATTGTGGACAAAATTTGTGAGTGGAGGTGTACTAATATCAGATCTACCTTTCCTAATTTCATCCATCTATAGTTTAAGCTAGAAATTTTTGTCACAAATGACCTGTTCTCTATGCTTACTTGGGTAGTTTTTCGTTATCCTTAAAGAATCCAGTGACGTATCATCTACTCCAGGAAACCTTCTCTGACATCTTTCCCTATTTTTTAATGCCTTAGCTACTGTTTTCCTGTAGTAGTTGTGAATACTGTTATTCTCACACTTTATATCAGAAGAATAGACTTTTAATATGTCTATTTTAAATCTCAAACACTTTCAGATTAGGAAAAGTACTCTTGCAGGACCTGGCATATACCGTCTTATCCTATTTTTTGCTAAACTGAATGGTATCATCTTTGATAACTATCTCTCACATCTAATTGATCAGCAGATGCTACTTATCAATTAAGTTAAAAACAATGGCCAGAAACTGCTAAGTAGAGCTATAGGTACAAAGGATCAGAAAGAGATGAGATTAATCACAGGCAACATCTTGGAGGTGAATTTTTTTATTTAACTCTGGTTTTTCGAGAAAAGGCCTGAGCTCTGTAGTTCAGGTTGGCCTTGAACTTTCAGTGACCCTCCTGCCTCAGTCTCGTGAGTGGTGGGATTACAGACATGTGCCACCATGCCTGGCTGTGAAAAATTTTTAAATTAGTTATAAAGAAAAAGATAAAAGAGTATTTGAAATTATAATAAATTTATTTAATCAACAAATAATTTACTTACTTCGTACCAGAAACTCTAATGAGTCAATTAGCCAAGTATCATTCTTTTTTTATTTACTTGTCACCTAACTTTTACAGAGTACCCAACCTTGTAGGCACTGTTGTGAGTACTGAGCCTACATGGTGAACAAACAAAACGTTCCTGTTCTCATGAAGCTTATTGCAGAGAGACCAGGCACAACCAGGGAATGAGGGAAAAATAACAATAGAGAGCATGTCATTAAAAAAGGGACATCTGAATAAAGACCTGAAGGATGTGAGAAAATATTGATGCTATCTGGGGAAGAGTATGCTGGGCAAGGGGAATAAGTGTAAAAACCCCAAGACAGGAAAGCCTATGACATTCATTTTTGAGGAACACAGCAAAGGTCAGAATGGCTGGAGCAGAGGAAGGATAAAGAAATAAGAGATTAGGCCAGCAAAATAATGGATCCAAATCATGCAGGGTCTTGTAAGTCATAGTGAAGGACTTTACAGCTTTTATTCTAAATGATAGAGGCAATGTAGCTCAGCAGTGCAGCGCCTGGCTGGCAAGCACAAGGACCTGAGTTAGATAGCCAGTACAAAACAAAACAAAACAAAACCCCAAACCACAATAAATGGTAGAGGAAGTACTGCACGATTTTTAAAATTACTTTATTTTTTATTATTTTATTTTATTTTTTATTTTTTGGCACCAGAAATCGAACTCATGACCTTGTGCTTGCCAGGCAGATGCTACGCTGCTGAGTCATATCCCCAGCTCCATACTGGACGATTTTGAAAAGGGAAGATGTAGGAACGCTTTGTGAGAATAAACTGCAGGTAAAAAAGAAAGGATACCTGGACAGGCTACTGCAGAAATTTACACAACAGGTCAGGGGTTTGAACCAGCAGAGTGGTTGTGGAAGTGGTAAGTAGTGGTTCAGTTTTCCTACTTTAAAGACACAGCCAGCATGATTTGCTGAAAAATCTTCTATGAGGTATGAGAGGCAGAGGAATCAAGGATGACTTCAAAGTTTTAGGCTCAGCAACTGACAGAACAGAGTTTCCACTTTATGAAAGTATAGGTAACATGAAAACAGATAGCTAGAGCTTGAGGTAAGAAATAGAATTTGAGGGGTTCAATACCATAGTATAAGGTTGGAGAGGTCAGTGGAACCAGATTCAGGAATCTGTAAACCACAAGAAATCTAGATTATGTCTTTAAGGATAATGATAGGATTTCAAAAGGTTTTTAAAGCATGGATGTAACAGGATTGAGATTTATAGTTGGGAGAAAAAACACCTGGTTTGGAATCTGTTGCCATGGTTCAGGCTAAAAGTTTCAAAGTTTTGATTTGAGTTCCAAGAGGCAGGAAAAAAGACGTATGAATAGATTTGAAATATAACTTTGGGGGAAATCTGAAAAGACCCTGTGACGGATTAGTTATTATAATGGTAAGTAAAGAAGGAAGAGTGGAAGGTGACCCTCAGGTTTCATCTTCTAGAAAGGATTTATTATATATTTTCATTTATATAAAACAAAAATAAAATTTTTATTTTATATAAATATAAAATTGAGAGAGAAATTTGGGTGAAAATATCAATTAAGAAATTATAGACATATAGAAGGAAACTGAAGCTGTACGTAGAATGAAAAGGCCTAACGAGCCCTTTAAATATCAACAAAGAATGGGAAAATGAAACGACCCAGAAAAAGAGTACAGATATGAGGAAAACCAAGAAGTACCTCATTAGAAAAGTTCAGATTTATAAAGTGTTAATATAAGAAAAAAAGATATCAATAGTCAAATACTACTGACAGGCCAACCAAAGTAGTGGTCAATATGTGCCCTGAATTTAATTGTATGAGTTTATTGGTAAGTAGCCTTGGGAATACGTAAAACAACTTTAGATCAAATCACGGGAGCCACTCATGGTGTGCACACCTATAATCACAGCTACTCAGAAGGCTGAAGCTGGGGGAATTCCAAGTTTGAGGGCAGTCTAATACAACGTCCCAAGAATCTGTCTCAAAAAATAACAAGGGCTGTAGCTCAGTAGTAGAGCACCTCTGGGTTCAATCCCCAATACTGAAAAAAGTCAAGTAGTAAGAGACTAAGGCAGACTGGTATGAGCTCAGGAGGGATGAGATGTGAGAAAATGGAGACAACAAGCTTGGCACAAGAACAGAGTGCAGCACCTGGTGAGACGTGGTAAAGCACAGAAGAAAGGATGCTGTATGAGAGGGGTGGGTCCTTTATCCCATTGGTGAGACTAGGGAAAAAGGTCTGTCTTAGATGGCAGATGGGATAACTCTTTCATAACAAGAGGGATTAAAAAAAATCATCACTGGGCTGGGATTTAGCTCAGTGGTTCAAGAGCTTGGTTGGTAAGTGCAAGGTCGTGAGTTCGATCCTCAGTACCAAAAAAAAAAAAAAATCATCACTATGGATGCAGATGATTCATTAAACAACATTTCAATGGACTTATATCTCTGCCAGTTACAATTCTAGGTGGCAGGGACATAAGGGAAGGCAAACACAGACATGATGTTCGGAGTTCAGTGAAGCAGATTGGATTGCTCATATAATCCCACTCACAAATGTTTCATTTATAAATAAAGTACTCTGAAGGAAAGGCACACCATTTCAAGAAAAGAGCCAGGGAGGACTTCTGCAACAAAGTAACTTTAGCTGAGATCTCAAAGATGGGTAGGTGCTAATGGAATGCTCTCATTAGGGGAAGCACCATAATGTAAGGCGCAAAGGCATGAGAAAGAATGCTGCTCCAGGGAATGGGAAGAAAGACTGTATGATTAGATTGAAAGGAAGAGTGGCAAGGGATGGAGCAGATGAAGAGATGGGGCAGATTATGCAGGACCCTCTAGCTCACATCACAGCATGGTCTAACCTTTATCCCAGTAGCAGGGAGGAACAAAAATCCTAATAGGAGACTAGGAAGAATAATGTTTTTTCTGCTTCTTTTGGAGTAAGAGAAAAAAAATCTATAATGCAAGATCACATGTGCCAATAAAAGAGAATAAATAGGTAGTAAAATGTCAACCCAATAATTTTAAAAAAGAAATAATTTACTGGCATGGTGGTCTACACTGCAATCCCAGTTAACTCAAGAGGCTGACACAGGAGGACTGAAAGTTTGAGGTCAATATGGGCAACTGAGGGAGACCCTGTCTCAAAAAAATGCTAGGATGTAGCTCAGTGCTAAGGTTCTGGGTTCAATCCCCAGCAAGTAAAGAAAAAGAAAAAAAAAAAAAAAAAAGAGGGAGGCAGAAGTAACATATAATGAAAAGATTTATATCAGAATACTCTCTGTGCCAACATTAAATGTAATAATTTTAGATAGATGTACTAAAAATAGAAGGAAATTTCAGGGAGATCAAATTTTCACATAATTTTAGTAAGAAAGCTAAAAATGAAAATAATCACCATTTTTAAAATTTATTAAGTTGAAGCACTGTGGAAACTATTATAGAACTAGTGTCACTGTACTTATATCAAGTTTTCCCACACCATTTTTGCAACTGTTTAAAAACAGTACACAGGCAAATCTCAGTGAACAAAAAGCACAATGAAGGATGGAAGCCATGTCTTTTTAATACTCAATTTTGTAAAATAAAAACCCTGTCAAGTAAATCAAAATCACATTCCACAACATTAACAGCCATTCTGTGTTTGCCTGAGTTTAACAGCACCTGTTGCCCACAAAATCTGTAAATGTTAAAAAAATATTTAAAAACTTACAATTACGCATGCAAGGTACATAAATACTTGGTAATGCCAGAAGGTATTTTCATATGGAACATAAATTTGGAAGAAAAACCATTCACCATTTTAAATTTCTAAAGACAATTTTTCACAACGTGTGCATGTAATATAGATTTTCTCAATATATCTGTATGCCTATTGGCATATTCTCTATAAGCCATTTCCTTCTACAGTGTTGGGAACACAATAGGTGCTTAATCCTGTACACGTCAAAATTGTTTACTTAATGCCTGCTTTAGAGGAGAGGAGGAAAAAGCAGAAGGCAGGTTTCAGTATAATAATTAAGGCTTTGAAGTTAGAGGCTCAGATCCCAGCTTGGCTGTTAGCTTGGGTATGAACTAGGACATGCTACTGTGAACCTGTTTCCCAAATTCTACAATGGGCTTCATATACCATCTTATAGGATAGCTGTGAGAACTGGAAGATGGAAGAGAAAAAGGAGAAGGAGGAGGAAGAGGAGAAGGAGGAGAAGGAGGAGGAACAGCATCGGCAGGAGGAAGGAGAAGGGGAGGGGGAGGGGGAGGGAAGGCGAGAGGAGTGGGAGGAGGGAGGAAGCAGATGGGAGAAGAGAGAGGAAGAGAGGAAAAGAGGGGAGGGAAGAGGAAGAAGAAATAATCTAGACCCAGTACAGTTAGGATACAAGAGGCATTCAATTATTATTAATTTTCGTAAGGGCATGCTTTATTTCCCACCTATTCTTATCTGTAAGTGCCTCAAGGAAAGAAGCATATTTTATTCATTTTGTTGTCTCTTGAAATCACGGAACATTTTTATGCACTTGGCACTTTTTACCCTGTACTTCAGTTGTTCACACAAATGTCTTTTTCCCTCAATGAAAATGCAGTCTCCTTGAGAACACGAGTGCTAGGCTGAGGTTTTTTTCTTCTGAGACAGAGTCTTATTATGTAGTTCAGGCTGGCCTTGAATGTCCCAAGAGTCTCCTGCCTCAGCCTCCCAAGCGCTGAGATTATAGGCATGCACCACAACATTCAACCTTAGGCTCAGTTTCTTATTCATAGTGGGTACTGGACAAACATATTCAAATAAATGATTTGATAAGTGAATAAAACTGGCTGCATAACCTTGTGAGTTAAAAAAAAGCAAAATCAATCAGAGTGATTTCAGATTCAGAAATATTTTCATCATTTATCCTTTCATGTTTTAGTATACCTATAAATCATTATTTTTAGAAAGTGCATTGAGTTCTACTCACAAGGAAAATTCTTTAATGGGGAGAAAATTCCAAGTTTCAGAATGGCATCTGCTATGGATTGATAGGAGGCAGAGTCCTATAGCACTAAGTCAAAGCCAGTCAGCACTACCAAAAGGATGATGTAGATGCTGGGTGGCATTTAAGAAATAGCCATTATGCATCAGGGCCTGCACTTGTATAGGTAAGAACAATTACATTATCTACACAATTCTAGCAACTGCCCTGGGAGCATTCCTCCAAAAGTACCCACGGTCACAGGCTTTCCCAAAAGGGCAACCAATCCCACTCTACTGCACTCCTGCCCCGAGTTTAAATCAGTTATTTCTCCCTGTGTGCCCTCAGAGACCCTGTAAAATATCTAATCCATCACCTTTCACACTCTACTGTATCTACTGTTTATTCCTTTGAATTTTTCAGATAATCATAAACTATGAACCTAAGTCTTATCAATAGTCTCCCAGTTCCTTGAGCACCACATCTGGAACATACTTGCAGAATGAAGAGAAGATAAAATACATGGTGGAAATGACGGAACTAGAATTCCAACCCAGACCTGACTCCTAAACTTCTGCTGTTTAATTCTATGCTCCTCAACTGCTATTATTTTGTAAATTTTATTTCATTTAAAGATTTCTATAAGCAATTGTGAGTTTCTTTTCTCCACAAATCAGATGTTCATACACTGAACTATGACTAAATTCACCAACTGATGTGATAAGCTGGCACTCTGAAAATCACTGAATTTAGCTTTTATGACAACACTTTGGGTTTAGAGCTAAGTCAGAAAGGCAGAGATTGTCAACACCAATAACCATAGGCCTCATTAAAGTCCAAAGTGAAACTTCTAAAGTTCTAGTAACAATATTACACACATTACTACTTTTGGAACTTACATAAATAAAAGTGAATAAAAGATTTGGAAATAAATCCATTTAATTCCACTAAATCAAGTTTTCAATAACTGTGTACATAAATCTGTTAACTACCTAAGTTTTAAAGGCTAATTTTAGATCATATATCATAACGCCAAAAACTTTTACCTGCTTTCTGGATGGCAAAACTCAAAATTACATACATAAGTTAGCTAATGTCAATCTTCTAAGTGAACTTACTAAGAATGCATATATTCAGAATATATTTGAGGGAAACATATTTCAAATATAAAACTGCAAAAGGAATCACCTCAACTCATCATCATACCCAATTCAGAGTACAAAGGACAATGTAGAAACTCCTAAGTCATTCTGTTATGTATGAACTTCATAGGAGGAGGAAACTCCAAAGATCATCGATCTAACAGCAACCAATGTAAACATCTAAATTGTCATAATCAATCTGCTTTAATTAGCAACAAGTTTCTCCCATTTCTGACCAGTCATTTGGAACTGACCTCTGACAAGTACTTACAAGTCATCGAAATCTCATTTTATTTTATAGCCTCATATTTGTTATTGGGCTAATCTTTACCTGTTCTACATCACACAACAGCTCAAATATTTGAATGGCCCAGCAATAAATTTCCATGGTCCCCCTGGGTCAGTCAGATGTTAGCTGTTAAGTAAAGCTAAAAGGATCTATGCTTCATAAATTTCCTTCAGGGTCCACATTTACTCTTACAGGCTAGGCTTTCAAGCCCAAACATCTTTATAGCTATGTGCAGTGATTTATTAACTCCTCCTTGTTTTTATCCAAAAGATCAATCACATATGTATCAATAAGCCGGTGTGCTGGTGACTGCTTTTTATTGTACATATAACCACCTGCCTTTAATACAAACTTCAGTCTAAGCTTTTGTAAGCGTTTGCTGGATTTTAACAACCTTCACCTGTTTCTAATTTGGTATAAAACATATGGTTCAGCTCTGCTATTTAGTTCTAAGCCAGTCTTTCCTCTTTTGGACTCAACAATATAAAAGAAAACAAATCTAGGGCACAAAACCCTAAATTTGGAGGATGTTATATAGATACATATGCATATGCAAACACACAAACCCCACACTTATTTGTACAAATACTTCTGAAAAGCATTTTTCCACAAATAAAGGAATATTTTACCTTCATGAAATTTCACTTCTTTGAAAAAAATTAGACATGCCCTGTATTACTCATGCGGGTTCTAAAACTTATGTTCAAACTGTAAAAATGACTGTTCAATCTCAGTACCTCAAAAAGATAATAGCACTATCCGGTTGCCTGTGAGGTCAAGGGAGAGAATGCCTATCTTTCTGTTCAGGAATTTACATTTGGCCAGGCGAAACCAAGATTTTCTTTTCCTTTCCTTGTCCTCCTTGAAATTAGACCAAAAGTTTAAGAGGCAGGGAGCCAGCAGAGAGAGAACAACAATCTAACCCAGCATGGTAAAGTCAATACGAAAATTAAGAATGTCTGGGTGCTAGGGCAGCAGAGTAAATCCTCAGGAAAAAGTGACTAATAGAAATGTCTAGCAGAGGCAGAAAAGGCAGCCCAGCCTCCTCCGGCTCTCCCAGACTTTTTTCCTGCACACGTCTCCTCCTCTAGTCACGTGGGGGTGGGGTTGGGGAGTGCCCGACAACCCGGCCACAGCTGGCACTGAATCTTCTATTCAAATTCCTATCATCCAGAGGCCCACTGCAAATGCTCTATCCTTCTGAAGGCTTCCTCTAGTCCCAAATCAGAAGGGAGGTGGGTCCATCCGAGTTATCAGTATCTACTGTGACTGGGGAGCATTTACTCACATTACCTTTTGTTTTACAGTCACATGTTTACATGTCTGTCTCCTGCAATGATGTAACCTACTAGGTATTGAATCAATGCTCACTGAAATGTATTAAATTGAATTACAATGAATATGAATGAAGCTATAAAGAGCATACTTACAAATTAGTGTTTATTCTTATTGAAATAATACATGTATGTGAAATAAAAACTCAAATTATTCTCCAAGCCTTATAGTAAAAATAACAGTTTACAAGTAATTAGCTAAAATATCTTAGCTCTACCAAGTCTTAGACCCCAGGACCAATCATTCTGAATACTTTAAGTTGCTTTTTTCCTGGTATTTACCCTAAATGTTTCTAATTAAAATCCTTATAGCCCTATTTCTTGATTTCATGGCTTTTTAAAATGACCTACCGGCAATCTACCGAGGAAGATAAGGATTCAACTATCATACATATCACCTCCCTGCCTCTTCCCCAAATGCCCACACTTCCCTTTCCTCTGTCAAGACAATTTTTGGTAAAATCAACATGCAACATTACAGTACTAGAGCCATGTAATTTTTATTCCGAGTTGAGCCATGTAAAGTATACTTTATTTAAGCTTGATTTTTGTGAAGTTAACCACCATGTTGTTTTTTCATTTCTAAAATTTACTCGTTTTTGACAGCAATGAAAACTCTCTCTCAATATTGTTAAATCCATCAGATGATCTATCAAATCCTCTCTTTCTTGGACTTCATTATCCTGTTCCACAGGCAGCCAAGGAGCTGATACCCAATCTCCCTTCACCCTTAGATCCCTTCTCCTCCTTGAATGATATTTTTCTCTTCCTTGGTTTAAGCCCTTGTGTTAATAAAGCACATCTTTAGGGGCTCCCCAGGAAAAGTCTATGTAAAATTTTTCTTTTTGGGGGTTTTCATGCCTGAAATACACTACTCTTATATTTGCATTGATAATTTGATGGATTCATAGATCTAGGTTATAAGAATAATTTCCCTGCAGAACGTTTAAAGGGATTATTCCATTGCTTTCAAGCTTTCAGTGTTGTCTTGAGTAGTCAGGTATTATGACTCTTATTTTTTTATGTGTTACTTCTCCCCTCCCCTCTGTAAGCTTTTAGAGTCTTTGCTTCACTTTCTGAATTCAACAATTTCACTGCGATGTGAAATTTTAACCTGTCTTGCTTTTCTTCCCCCCTCTTTCTCCTATTCTTGGGATTGAACCCAGAGTCCTGGGTATTTTAGACACGTGCTCCACCACTGAGCTACACAGAGTTCATAGTATTTCTTTTCTGCACTCACTGGATCATCAGACATTTGAAGAATGCTTCTAGTTTCTTCTCCTCTTTCTTTCAGACAGGGTCTTGCTCAATTCCCTTTGTTGGTCTCAATTTGAGATACTCCCATTTCAGCCTCCTGAGTGCCGGGATTATGGGCATATGCTGCCCTGCATGACTCTTTCCTATTTTTGAGCTTTGCTTTTGGCCTTTTTCTCTCTTCTTTCAAGGACACTGCCTCAACTTTACAAACTTTTGGTGAATTATTTATTTAATTCCATCATTTAAAATTTTTAAGTTTTGACTGTTTTTAAATGTAAGCTCATCTTTATATGATCTTGCTTTTGTTTTTGAGTACAGTACTCTCCCATGGTTTCTTTCACAGTATTAATGGTCTTTAAAACTGCTGGCTTTTTATCTGTGTCTATAGTCTTTATTTCCTCCACATCATTTTAAAATATTTGGTTGGCTTCTGTATTTCATGTGAGAGGACTCCTCAAATGTCTGGTGATTTTTTGATTGACCATTTATTTTTCTGAAGTGCTGGGACTTAACCCAGGGCTCACACATTCTAGGTAGTGCTCTTTCACTGAACTATTTTATTTTTATTTTAGTTTTTAAATTTATTTTCATTTTGAGACAGGGTCTCACTATGTTGTTCAGGCTGGCCTCAAACTTCAGCTCCTACTGCCTCAGCCTCCAGAATAGCAGCAATTACAGGCATGCACCACCATGCCTGGCATAATGACTCATTTTTTAAAGTGAAGCACTGAAAGGGATTAAAAACTGTTCGTAAATGGGATGGTCAAAAGGCAGGTTTCATTTTGGAGTGATCAGCTGAGGTCTGAAAATTTGGTTTGGGGATGTCTAATAGAAAGAAAATGTAAGCCAGGCCTGGTAGCACAAGTCTTTAATCCCAGCACTCGGGAGGCTGAGGTAGGAGGGGCATTGTGAGTTCGAGGCCAGCTTGGGCTACAACGCAAGCGCAAGGCCGGCCTGAGCTACACAGTGCGACCCTGCCTCAAAAAAACCAGGGCCGGGAGTTTGGCTCAGCGACTTAAGTGCCTGTCTGACATGTGCGAGGCTGTGAGCTCAATCCCCGGTGCAGCAAAAAAAAAAAAAAAAAAAAAAAAAAGGTAGGTATTTTTTCTTGCATCAATTTCCCATGCCCTTGGGCAGACATTCACTGAATTCCTCTTTCTTTTTTAGCATGGTGCCTCTGCCCTCAGTTACCATGTTGTCCCTAAATGCATGGTTAGTCTGGTTTGCTCTCTCAAGAGTAAATTTCAAGTCTTCTGCTAGTGTAGGGAGAGTAGCTGCCTGACTGAGGGGTTATCAGACGTACTAACTTCTAGCACAGACTTCCAGGTATACTTGTCTCACCTTCAAAGATATCTGCCCTCCAATTCTGAACTTACTGGCATTTCTGCAGCGTAAACCAGCTTACTTCTCAGTTCTCCTCCTCTCAGACTCTAAGGCAGTCATTTTTGCAGTCTGTTAAGTCAGGAGCTATTCTTATTACCTGTTCCAGTTCGTCCAGTCTTCACAATCTAGCTGACATCTCTTTTCTCCAGAGGTTGCTTCTCCTGTTCTTTTTTTTACTGTGGGGATTATGCTTCTAAATTTTGATCAAATACTATTATTTTAGTGGCATTTGTGGGAGGAAAAAGGCATATTTGTTTACCAGAAATTCAAAGTTCATTACGAATGATTAAAATAGCAGCTTCTTTTGCTTGCTTCCATGTCAGGCTTGGTGCACCTTATTTTACATGTATCATTTAATTCTTACAACCCTGTTGCATAGACTGCTGATTCCTCCCCAACTCCCATTTCCTCTTTTTTATTGGTACTGGGAATTGAACCCAGGACCTCACACTTGTCAGGCAGGCACTGTGCCACTGAGCTATACTGCCAGCCTCTCCTCCTCTTTTGTACTTAACAGAACCCTTGAAAATTTAGGCCAGCCAGAGAAAAACACATTTCTCAACCTTTTACAAAGGTCCTTAGGAGACAGAGGGGCACCCATTTCATTTTAAAATGAGAGAATAGTGACCTACCCATTTCGCTGCTGGCTGTATAATGACTAACCCCGCTCCCCTCTCCCAAAGACCTTGGACTGGTGGGCTGGTGGAAGAAAGACCTTGCAGGAGCCTGGATTTTCTGAAGTATTCATGAAATTTCCACTCTAGCCCTGGATTACTGATTCCTGGATTTTCGTGTTTGATAATAAAATTCTATCTGTTTAAGACATTGTTAATTTGAAGTTTCCAATGCACACAATCTTCAAACTTAACAGTATTTCCCCATATTCCAGCATGGAGAAGTGATTTTGCAAGGATAAGGTGAGAAGGGACAGCTGAGATAACTTGGACTTTATGCCAAAGTCTGTAATTTAACCATAGGCTTATCTGAAATCAGATGTGTGTGTGTGTGTGTGTGTGCGTGCGTGTGTGTGTACAAAATTTGAGGCTTGAGCATCATCATCTCAAGAAAGAGCAATATAAATTCAGGAGTCAGTTTTGCTCATTTTTCTACCAGAAAAATAATTTGCTGTATTAATTTTACTTGTATTTGCTGGGTACGGTGGCACACGCCTGTAATCCCAACACTTGGGAGGCTGAAGAAGGAGGATTGCCACAGGTTTGAAGCCAGCTTGGACTACAAAGTGAGCTCAAGGCCAGACTGAACCATAGAATGAAACCCTGCCACAAAAAAAGAAAAAAAAAATTTTTACTTGTATTTGTTGTATGACTTTAGCCAAATGATGCAAAAATAAGTTTTTTACCGAATCTGGAAATAATGCTGGAGATCATCTAAATTAAAATGCAGATGTTAGCCTGATACACAGGAAGCTGTCTAGTAGAAATATAGCTTTCTATTGAAGATTTGTACCCATATATGAAGATGCTCCTTGGAAATATATATGGTGATTTCAAATGTAAGCCCCCAATTGAGTGTAAGGGTAACTTGCATATAGCAAATAAACCTGTTCTTGATTTACTTAGTAAGAAATAGTTCTCATTGCTTCTCATCTTAATCACTCCCTCATTTTTGTTCCTGATGTTTATAGAATCATCTGGCACTCTTTTTCTTCCTTTTAAAAATGAAAGTACATTTGAAACCATAGTATTTACTTCATTTTAAAATCAGAGAAAAGTGAACTTTGTACCCATTACTCAGATATAACAAACTGATATTATTTTGTATTTTTTAGTTAAATAGAACATTACAGATTGAGTTTTCTTTGTTTACCATCCCCAATATTCTCTTCTCTATTAGATAGGGCTTTTTTAACTTCAAGTGACATATTTTAAATGTTAAAAAGAACAGAGACAGACTGGATCCAATAACTAGAAACTGCAATGGCCTTACCCACACTATGCTTTCCCATTTTTATTTTCTGCTATCCTTAGAAGCCTGATTTAGGCCTATACATGATAATAGGAATACTGCTAATTAACTAGGTTTCATTTGTAAAGACAACATCTAGCAGAAGATGGCAGACTTTTCCCATGTCTCTCTTTTTTATACACATTAAGTAAAAGTGCATTACAGCTAAGTGTGATTTTCACAGAATTAATATTCCCAAGAGCCCAGCACCTAGATCAAGAAATTGAATAATACTAGCATCTGGGCTTAGCATAGAATTACTCCCAAAAGGACCCTGAAGAATTCCTCAGAACCATGAATTAATTCCCAAACCAATTACTGGTCAGAAGAGAACCACACTGATTGGCAGAAAGCCAGTTGTGGTTTACTCCCTGGGAGGAGCTGCGGCGCACCTTCTATGCTACAAATGAAAAGAGTAAGTAATGCAACAGAGCTCTGCTGAGAGAGAGAAAGTGAGGAAAATGGCTGCGGCTAGACAACTAACAGCATATGCCATATCCTCCTCTCTCCACAAACCACTACTTTATAAATCTGCTGAATATCTATGTCTCTCACTTTTGATATTTTTAAAATACAAGTGTTTCTATGAGTAATAATAAACCACACATCATTGTACAACTTACTGCTTTATCCAATTTTTTTGAGAATTAGTTTTGTTGATACAGGTACCAAATAGAATCTTTTGAACTCTTAATTAGTATTCCATCTTATAGATATCCCACATTTTATTTCTTCCCTACTGAAGGATATTTAGGCTAGTTTTTTTTATTCACTAAGATAAACAGTGATACATTTAGTATCTTTATATGTGCTCCTTTGAACAAGTCTCTCATTATGTTCCCTTTTTGTTTTTTGATACACGGTCTCACTATGTAATTCAGGCTGGCCTTGAATTCACTATGCAGCCCTGGCTGGCCTTAAGCTCGAGGCAATTCTCTTGCCTCAGCCTCCCCAGTGGTAGGATTACAGGTGTGTGCTACCACGCCCAGTTATGTTTCAATTTCACTAGGCTTTGCCAAATTGTTGCTGCTTCTAACTCTAGAATGTAGTATGCAGCCTTGAAAGATTTCTTAACTTTTCTGTGACTCAGTTTACATATCAGCATAATGAATAATAGCAGCACTGATCTCATACTGCTTTTGGGACAATTAATGTGTATGTATATATAAAATTTTGCACAGCACCAGAAACACAGTAAAAAGCAACTGTAATTTTCTGAGTGATTACTACTGTAGCTATTAATCTTCATATTCCTAGAATACAGTGCAAAGCCTGTCCATGTCTGTTGTGGGTTTTTACTGAATATATGTGGCTAAACTGGAAATATTTCCCAGAATACGAACGCTTTATGGATCCGAGTTAGTTAATCAAAAGCTTGTATAAGATCAGGAAGACAAGTAAAATAGCATGCGCTATATACTGCAGATTATGCTAACCAGACATAACATACAGAGCCAGGTATGGTGGCTCACATGTGTAATCTCAGCACTCTCAAGTCTGAAGCAGGAGGATCCCTGCCCTCCAAGTATGAGACCAGACCTACATGTAAATTCAAAGTCAACTTGAAATACCTAGTGAGACTTGTCTATTTTAAAAAAAAATCTATCTATCTATCTATCTATCTATCTATCTATCTATCTACCTATCTATATCATGAGCTTCCTATAGATTCTTTCAGGTCTTTGTGCTCCCATTCTGCTTCTGGCTCTTGCTCCCTACTGACAGTGACACCGCTCCCTCTGCCAGATGCAATGGCTACAGCCTTCTGTAGATGTCTCCACCTGCTCTCCTCTGGGATCCTACTCAGCAGATGTATCTCTCTCATTTCCCACTTCCTACCGAGTTGTCCACTTGCACCAGAGCCTCAAAAGGGCTGGTTAGTGACTTCTCTCTGGTCCTCCAACTGCCCCTTTCGGGGTCTGACTCCAGCTATTCCTACGTCTGTGTAAAATCTTGTCCCTCTAATAAATTCGTTATAACATAATATTTATATTGATTCTGCTTTCCTGACTGATATCTAACTGATTAATACCTTCAGTAAGTTTTTAATTGAACTGTTTCTTTACTATTTGTCCCAAAGTGTTCTTTACGTTGTCTGGGGTTTTTTCTTTTTCTTTCCTCTTTTCCTCCCTCCTTCCCTTTTTTCACTCTCCCTTTTCTTTCCATTCACAAGCTAAAACTTTCACTCAGTAACTTATAAAAAGATCCTTCAGAAAGAAGGAATTTTCTCATGATTTTCTGGATTTAAAAAATCCAAAAAATATTTAGGTATCCTATTATTTTTAACCAATCTTACTTCTAATATATTTTCATATAATTGTTGATCAGTCTTCCTAGGGTTATAGTGATATGTATAATATAATTTTTAATGTCAAGTAACTTCCTCCACCCCTTCTTGCCTGCTGATAGTTACGCTATGTTCTATTTCAACACTTAGGCTTTAAAAGCCAGTGTAACATACATTTTGTATTTTTTTTGCTGGAGATCTAACATTGTTATTTATGGGCCAAAGCTCTTCTGTTTGGTTATTAGCAGGTTGCACCCATGAGAAAGTAAAGATTTACCAAACACTATATAAGATTATTCTAAATTCAAAAACAATTTTATAGAAAAATATTACAAATAGAGTTAACAAATTAGAGTAGCATAAGGCATAGCTAAATAAGGACCTATATACACATTTGTGTGCAACCACATATTTAGATTTTTCATCACATGAGTTTTAACAACTATACATCTCTTTCCATATTTACTTTTTTAATATCTACTGTCTTAAAATCACAACTCCCTATTTCTGCATGCAAAGGCCCATTCTTGTTTTATGGGTATGATTTCTTCTTTTCTATTTATAGAAATCTCAGTACACTTTAGTCTTTTTTTACATTTTTATTATTTCTGTTTCCTCAAGTGGGGAGTCTCCTGTTTTCTGGCTTTACCCACCCCCCATCTCTATGCTCATTCTTTCCGGTCAAGAAGTTTCATTAATGCCATAAATGGCTCACAACTCATAACTCTGCTACAAGATTTTTCAACAATAGCATGACTGATGACTTATATCAAATAATTCCTCGTTGTGGGGGTGGGGAAGAGGGTGAGGCTGACTTGTATATTGTAGAATATTTAGCAGCAACCCTTGGCCTCTATCCAGTAGCTGCCAGTTATCATTCTCCCTAACCAAGCCATGACAATCAAAATGTCTTTTACAAGACAAAATTGCCTCTTAGTGAGAACCACTGCATTACTGGGATTTTACCATATAATAATGGGTCAATTCAGAGTATATGCCTGGTTCCTGGCATTGTGGGGTTTCTGCTTTCTTCATCTGTCACAGAAGATAACCAGAACTTCTTAGCCATCCTCTGACAGGGAAGCACAATCCTCACTCAAGGTTTCAAGAAGCGTACTTGGCTCTGCTTTACAGCCCATGCATGGGGTGAAGGCCAGGTCTCCTCTGTTCCCTCACAGAATTGAAATTCAAGCACCTTTCGCCTGATCCCAGTGCCTTACAGGATTCTGTGTGCATGCTGTGTGTGTCGGGGGGTGGTAGGGTCCTGGGAATTGAACACAAAGTCTCAAGCATACTGGCAAGTGCTCTACCCCTAAGCTATATCCCCAACCTTTTTTTATTTTGAGACACGGTCTCACTAAATTGCCCAGTCTGGCTTCAAACTTGTAACCCTGGCCTCAGTCTCCCAAGTAGCTGGGATTATGCACATGCACCACTATGCTTGGCGATATATATATTTCTGGTTTTTGTTTAATTTTAAAAATAGCAACAACAACAAAAGATAAAAATGATATTGAATTTCAAAAAATGTAATAGGAAATTAACACTTGTCAGTATACTGCACACTGTCGCAGTTTTTCCATTACTTGTTGATAACGAGTCATATTTTTATTTTGCACACACTGATATATATAATTTTAATTTACACACTGGTTATTATTTCTGTGTGCCTTGTTTTTTTCAAATCATCACATCAAGGTATAACTACAAAGTCATCATGAAAAATCTAACTTTACAACAATGGTGGAGAAAGCTATGAAGGAGAAATTGTTTTTTTGATATGTCATTTGAAGTGATTTACAGAAATGGTTTCTAGTTCACATTCCTTGAGATACCAATAAAAACACTTCAAATTCCCAATCTTAGTATTAGTCCCTTGGCTAATACTAAGGTTTGGAACTGATTCAAAAGTTTAATGGTTTTTGTGTCCTTGACTCTACCCAATACACAACTAGATACAAGCTTTTGTGAGTGTAAATAGTAACTTATTTTATGGTCTCTATAATAATTTACTCATATAGATGAGATTCAATAAGTAACTCTATATTTACCAACATAATCCATACTTCTCCATCTTATTTCTCATTTTGAATATAGTTTCATCTTACACAGAACATGAATACACACATATAAGACAAGGAGATCCTTAGGGTTTGGGGCCATGAACACTGAATTTGAGGTAGAAACAAAACATCTAGGAGATGAGCATAAAGAAAAGGCTAAATAGAGAGAACACGCAAGACTTGGAACATCAGTCTTCAACATTTTTAGAGAGCTAGCATTGCATAGGAGCATGATTAAGAACAAATACTATTCAATGTTCTTTCCTTCTCTCTCTTTCCCATGTTAGACAAGTAGTTTTAGGCTAGAACCCAATAGAGCTGTATAGAGATGCTACTGGAGCAACAAGCCAAAGATGGAAAAATATATAGACAAGATAAGAATAATACATGCAATATCTCATTTACTCATTCACCTAATGAAAACAGCAATAATAATAACTTGCAATTACTGATTACCTGCCATGTGCTTGGCACTGGTCTAAGAAATTTCTATTTGTAAACTCATAATCTTCACAAGAACCCCATGATGTAAATATTACCATTCCCATTTTATTTTATTTTATTTTTTTGCGGCACCAGGGATTGAACTCACAACCTCGCACCTGCCTGACAGACACGTAAGCCGCTGAGCCAAACTCCCGGCCCTGGTTTTTTGAGGCAGGGTCGCACTATGTAGCTCGGGCCGGTCTTCGCGTTGTAGCCCAATCCGGCCTCGAACTCACAACGCTCCACCTACCTCAGCCTCCCGAGTGCTGGGATTAAAGGCATGCGCCACCATGCCTAGCTACCATTCCCATTTTATAAATGAAGGAACAGAAACATAGAGGTTTATGGCTTATTCAAAGACATAGTTTTTGAACATTAAACTGTAGTGCAAGTCAAGTAAAGCAAAGAACAAACACAGTCACAAATGTGTAACACAATGTGGGGAGCTCAGGAAACAGCCAGGAGCATGCCTGTCTGCCTGCCTGCCTGCCTGTCTGTCTCTGTCTAAGGATTCATCCATCCACACATGCAAGTACAGGGTGCTCCTGATGAGGAAATATCAAGAGATGAGATTAGATAAGGCCCACACTATGAAACACTTGGATCCTTTCTGAAGATTTTGTACTAAAAATTGTAAATAATCATTAAAGAATTTTAAATTTAAGAGTAACGTGGTTAAATATGTGGTTCAGAAATATAATTGAAGGGACACGTAAACTGGAAAGGGTCAAGAGATTACTTAGGGAGTTACGAGACAGATCTAGGTGAGAGACAATAAAAGAAGCAGTAGAAGAAACCTAGAGAAAAAAGAACAAACGTGCAATATTATTGGCTTAGTGAACCACTGGTAACAGAAAAGATTACAGAATGATTCCTTGTTTGTTTGCTTATTTAGATGACTGTTAAGCCTGCATTCACCAAAATAGAGAATGGAGAGGGAAACACAGATTGGAAACAGGAGGAAAAAGAAGTTGTGTTTTAGAAATGTTGAGGCATCTGAGTTCAGGTGTTTTTCTATGTTGTTGGTTATTGCTTTCCAGCCCAGAAAGAGCAATAAAAAACTTTTTTGTTGTTGTTGGAACTCCAATTTCTAAGCTGATGATTTAAGACCCCTCTATAGTATCCTACATAAACCACAGGTAGAAACATCCTTTAAGCATGGGCTAAAAAAGCTATGTTTAAAATTCCCAGAATGTATATCATTCTTTATGATCGAAGAATCAAGTAGGAGAGCCATACAACTTAACCTTCAGTAAGTACATTACTCTTAGATGCAGATATATGGATTATACAATCTTTGGGTATAACTATGGTCAAATTAACTTTCAGCATATTCCAGGAGTTCAAGGTTTTGGATCATCATAGAGAAAAGAATGTTTTACTGAAAACATATTTACAAAACATAATGACTGGTTAAGTGTAGGGGATCTTCTGTTTTTGCATCAGGTGCATGGAGTATGATGTTGGTCCAGGTGTCCATTTGTGTGCACTAAGGCATACCCATGTGTGAGGTTCATAACGATTAACCAAGGTATTTCAGATTTAATAGTTTAACCTTTTATTTCATTGGTTATACTTGGGGCAGTATTATTGACTGTAACATTACTTATTGTTTCTCTGCTTTGGGTATTCCCAAACAAATAGGTCCTAATAATAGCTTTTTCTTTCTTTCTTTTTGGTACTGGGGAATCAAACTCACGAACTCACACTTACCAGGCAGGCACTTATGCTGCTGAGCTAAATTCCCGGCCCCATAATAGCATATTTTTACAAGGAATGAACACTAACCACTAAATAGATATTTTGAACAAAGTAACTTTTATATTAGTACTATAAACCTCAAGTAATTTCTAGTTAGTTATCACACCTTCACTCTGAATGACAAACTGACACTGGAGACTGATTCCAAATCACCATGAACCAACTTTATCTTTTTGTATTTCTTTTGATTCCTAGGAATATTTAGAGCACCTCACAATAAATGTGCTCACAAGACAGTGGCATGCCAGATGCCCAACCCTAACCTTAAACTGAGTACACTGAACGAAAGGTATGAACTGAGGTGACTTTTATTATCTTTGAAGTTAGATTGTAAGTTTAGATAAACTATGCATTTGCTTTAAACATCTAGCTTATGGTATACTCATATGGTACATTCAACAGTATTTACATAACTGATTGTAAACCAACTTCTGACCATTTCTTTTAAAAAAATAAAATACGTTTAAATGTTACTGCTTATTATTATATGATGGAGACCTATAACTGTCACATAGTATGCACAAAGTAAACATTTAATGAAGAAACAAATAGGTGAACAGATTCATTTGTACATTTATAATTCTGATTTTGTGAGTCCTGATTTTGAATTGCCATTTGATACTACAAAATTGAGCTGTCTGCTACAAACTGGTCACTGAGAAGACAAGATAGGGTCCGATAAAAATGAAACAAAATGGTAAGGGAAAATTCTTTCAATAAAATGTGATTGAACTGCAGCCTCTTAGAAGAGGAATACTACCTATAATTTCCCCCAGAGTCTCTGAGGAAAAATAGCAAATTCTTTTTTTGACCAATTTATGAACCACTTATTTTGCAATTTATGTGGAAACCACAAATGCAGAAGCCAGGAAATAGCTTCAAAATTCTTGTATCTCTCACACAAAATATTATTCAGCAAATTCCGTATTAGGAGGTGGCTTCCATGAAGTTTTCCCTTAGTAACAATTTTTTAAAGCTAGAAATGACAAAATTATGCATCATGCACTCAAAATAAATATTTTCTGTATGAAATCTTATAACAGAAATTGTCTAAATAAATTCATGTGTCATCTACACATTTAAAAGAGTTTAAGTACAGGTGTCAACTGAATTCCAAGAGACCTGCCACTTCTTATTATCTTACCAATCTTATATTTACACAAACTAAAATAATAAAATGCTTCAGCTAGTTGCTAGTGTATTTAATTAACTTACAACAGTGAATTCCTATAACTACCTACAGTTAACACTTCTAGTATTTCATCACTAGACTCTACACATCATGAACCTGGGAGCCATCATTTATAGTAATGGGAGTTACAAGCATCATGGGAAGAATTAATTCTTTTGTAAATCTTTTACAAAGGTTTGCAATAATATAAGTAGCGTTCGAAATTCTAGCTTAATCTTTGACCAATTTACATTATTAATACAAATTTTTAACACCAATTTTTGATTAAAAAAAAGAGATGCTACCACAAATTTAAAACTAATCAAGAAGCAAGAACTGTTGAATGAAAATAATATAAAGTATAAGAAAATGGAATCACTCATACCAACCCTGTGTTCACAACAGAAAGGAAAGAGACACTATACTATGTATATACAGAGATGTATCCTAGTCCTAAAGAAAGTAGCTTTAAAATGCTGAAGAAAATAATATTGTACAGAAACAGAGTCTGAGCCAGGCGTGACGGTGCATGCCTGTGATTCCAGTGCTTGGGAGGCTGAGACAGGAGGATCACCCTGAGTTCAAGGCCAGCCTGGGATATATAGCTCAAAGCTAGCCTAAACTTCATAGCAAGACCCTGTCTTGAAAGACAGAAAGAAAGAAAGAAAGAAAGAAAGAAAGAGAGAGAGAGAGAGAGAGAGAGAGAGAGAGAGAGAAAGAAAGAAGAAAAGAAAAGAGAAACTCTGAAAGGAATAATACATAAGGGTAGAGTCACAGTAAAAGTTATGTAACTGTCAATAACTCCAAAAGCATGGTGTAACAAAGAGATGAATGCAGACACAATAAATATTTGTAGAATAATTGAATATAAAAGCTACTCAAGAGTCTAGTATATTACTACAAATGGATTGTTAGGCTGAATAAGATTTTTGCAGATTAAACTGTATTGTAAAATTGCTCTCTGAAATACATGAACTAATTGAAATTCTCACAATCAAAGCAGTGCTCCTTTTTCATTAAATGCTCACTAAAGTTGGGACTAAATGGATACTTTAATTTTTGCCAGTTGGACGGATACAAAAAGGTGTCTCCTGATTTTAATTTGCACTTTACTATTAACGAGGCTAAATTTTTTGCATGTTATTAGAAATTTCATATTTCTATTAGACTGATTACTTTTTAATTTACTGATATATAAAGGCTTTTAAAAAATATATTCTAGGTACTCACCTTTGGTTAACCTATGTGCTACAAATTATTTTCTCCTGATCTGTGTTTTGCCTTTTCATTTTATGTTCTATTTTGTTACAAGCAAGTCGTTTTACTCCTTAGAAGTCAAACTTATGGAACACATAAAGATCTGTGTGCTTTTGTGATTTATTTAAGAACATTTTTATTCTGAATTCAAAGCCAAAGATCTTTTGACTCTGAAAATCTGTAAGCTTCATTTCTATTGGAATGAAGATCAAGTTCAACTAGAGAGGAACTTATGATTGTAACTACTACGTTTATTTACTTAGAGTACAAATGTTAAGAGACTATTATATGTACAGGTCATTTTGTGCAAATTCTCTCATTTAAAAACAAATTCTTTTGTTTATTATTTACACTGCTGAAAAGTCATTATCTTTGTTTTTCTGATGAGTGTACTGAAGCTAGAGAGGTAAACTGCTTCAAGGTTGTCTGACGTCAAAGTTCTAGAGTAAAACAGAAGCCTGATGTCTCCTTTCCTAAAAACACAAAATTCTTATAATTCAAAAGTCAGTATGGTTTATTTCTGTTAGATAGAGATGGAAGAAACTGTTTCAGTCAAATTAATCACAAAGTATACTTGAAAAATATGTTGAATATTTAAATAAAAAAATAAATTACAGTAAAACACATATCACCATGAACTGCCCTCAAAATACTCCCCTTACTTCTAACACACTTATCTCTTCACTCTTGCCACTTTCTGAGGAAGTTCTGGAGTCTCTTTTATTTTTTCAGTTGCACTGTCATGGTTACCTGAATCAATTCAAAGCAAACCTTTCATAGCCACTTGACTCTGGGGAACAGCCAGAAGTCACAGGGTGCTAGACCTGGTGAATATAGTGGATGAGGAAACATTGCTATGTTTTTACAATCCTGCATTTCCACTGGCTGGCACTCAGCAGCAGCATTCACCATATTGTTTGATCACACCTTGTAAAACAAATCCCTAAAAGGGAACTTTCAAAACTGCCTTAGAAAGAGGCAAGAATGATAGGATATGTGTGAAGGGGGAGCATTTGAGGGGGATTAATGGCAATGTGTCTTTTACTGTGAGACTTTTACTGCAAAAATTTTTATTTACACATTTACCATATATTTTTATCATACCTCATACTCACTCTACTCCATCTGTAATACAAAAGACTTTAAAGATATACTCCTATTCTTTGAGTAAATTTATTTTGATGTTAGCCACTAAAATTAGAATCTTTAGCATGGTTTATGTCTAGATGTCCCACCAAAGCCTCAATGCAGGTGGGGTTTTTCAGAGACGGTTGGAACTGGAGTGTGTGATGCTGGGATTGATTCGTGGTGCAATGCTAGGACTGAGGATGCTGGCATTAAAGGTGCATGATTACTAAATCAGTCCACTGACTGGCACCCACCCTAAGTCAGGTAGCCTGAACAGAATACAAAAGGGGTAGAAAGAAGATGCTACTGTCACTTGGACTTGTTTCTACACTGCTTTGTTGTTTTGCTGTGTTCTACCTGCCATGAACTGTTTCTCCTCTGTGATGCCTCTCTACCATGCCATCCTGCCTTAGAGCCAGCTGATTATGGACTGAAGCCTCTATAAACTGTGAGTTAATTAAACCATTCTTCCCTTAATTTTGGGTGTCAGGTATTTTGTCTCAGCAATAAGAAAAGTAAGACAATCTTTCAAAGTAATTTTAATTTTTACTTAGACGAAAGATTAAATTATAAACATCCCCCTTTTTATCTATGCCTACAAGGAAACTGCTGAACAACTTAAAGTTAATTCACTTATGGAGCAGGGTGGGAAACTGGAAGCTCTGGTGATTGTACGGGTGCAAGAGCTATTTTGTGCCAGCATACCTGTCCTTTAGTGGCATTTAGTCTTTGCTTGGACAGCTCCTAGTTCTCTTTCATACTCACAATCTCAGATGTTTAGAGACTGTCATCTCAAACATGCTTTTGCTTACCATCCCCAAACAAATCTGGGTTTATCTCTAACAAGTTCCTTACTATGCTAACAATGACTGTTCAAAGATGGGTTGCCCATCCCTGATGTTCGTTGAGCAATGGAGAAATTTTATCTGATACCAACATCTTGTGTCATGCCCATATGTACTAGTCCTCAGTACATCGTTGACTTTCTTTCAATGTAATCATCTTATTAACTCTTTGTAGAGAGCAGCAAAGCTTCACAGCTGCCGCCCCGCCTCTCTGGCCTGTGGGCATCCGGTGCGTCAGCCTACATTTCCCATGATCCTCCCCTGTCCCGCCAGGAAATGACGACGGCCTGTCCACACCCCCATACGATGACAGTTTCCACTCCCCTTTCTATATAAACCTTGAACATTTCCCCAATAAACGAAGACTTGATCGGAATTGCTCGTCTTGTCTTCCTTTCTCTCTCCTCTTGCCCTGCCCCCATCCCCCATCCCGTCTCTCCTCCAGGCGAAACCCACGGACTGATCCGCAGGTCGGATCAACTCTTAACACTTTAACTATCTGTGAACTAAATATCAGTTTTTCATTTTTAAGAATTTAGAGAAGAATGGCTATTAAAACTGATCATGTATTCTGATTCAGAAGTTACTTTTGGTGGTCATGTTTACTTATCATTGATCATCTAGGGGAGAGTTATTATCCAGGACATAAACACTGTTATCCTTAGAAAATTGTCTAGAGAATTATTTTCATGAGCTATTTGGGGAAATTAAAATAATAAAAACTTACCTAAAAATAAGTTTCTTGTTCTTCTCATTCATTAGTAGCAGTTTCCTCTTATCTGAAGGGGATATTTTCCAAGACCCTCACTGGATGCCTGTAACCCTGAAACTGTGCATAGTATCTAACCTTATATACAAGCACAGCATACCAACGTAGTCCATCTGGTAAGTGAGACAGCTATTAAGTGCATAAGAGGCAGATGGCATATCTGGTGTGGACATGCTGGACAAAGTGATGATTCACATCCATGGCAGGACATCTCAAGATTACATCAACTACTCAACTATGCACAACTTTTCAGACCACAAGTGACTGAGGGTAACTGAGAGTGAAACAGTGAATAAGAGAGAACTACTGTATTTTTTCAAAAATTATTCTGTAAACCACCTACTGCAGCCTCTCTGATTGATACAATCACTCTCATTTCCCTCATTGTTTGTCTTAAAAAAAATCAAACAGATAAAGAATAAAAGAACAGGGCTCCTTCCAACGCACCATTAATAAGATAAAAATCTTAAGTAATTAATTCTAATCAAAACCCAAAGCATCTGTGCTGTCATATTATAAGTATAAATAGACTGTAAAAAAAAAAAAAAAAAGAAAAAAAGTCAGTCTGTGGAATACCTGGAAAACTTGATGCTCTGGGGACTACCTGCTGAGAAACACTGATCTCACACATTCTAATAACCCAACAATATTTAACTCATGACATAGCTCATTATTAACTAAATATATTATCCCTCTAACCCATCCCTCCCCACAAGCACTTTACTGAAGCTCTATCCTGATTTCAGTATACTGCAAACCAGAAAAGCAGTAAGTTCAGACTGGGGTCACATGTCAAAGTCTGGTTTTCTTTCTTATCCCACTGTCCCATTACATTACTATATTTTAATTTAGTTTGCTGCAGAAAGCTGAGATGACAATAATACTAGAGAATACTTCCTCATCCAGATAATAACATCAGCACTATAAAAGCACACTTCATTAAAGACAACACATGCAACAATATACTTCCAAGTGTCAGCAATGAAATAGCTACACAATTACTTTTGATTCATTTTCCACATTTCCCCTCTCTCAGTGGAATGTCTAATCTTCACAAGGTGTTCATTTCCTGTCTCACCTAGCAACTACCTTCTGCATTTTTATTTTGTTGATCTCTCCTGCCTGAAATTCAATGGGAATTCCTCATTTTAAAACATACTCTTTGCTCTCACTCCTAAACACAACTTCATCATCACTGCTGCCTGTACCTTGGATTACAACAAGCGTAGAAGTTAATAGCTTACCATGGTCCTAAGGGACTCCATGAAATAATGATTGCTCTAGCCAGAGCATCTAGAGTTAAAACTATGGGCCACAGTGTGGAGTGTCAGATTACCTAATAGCATTTGCAAAAGCCAAACATCCCTTTTACTCTAATTCAAGAAATATTTATTCAGTGTACACAATAGGAGGCTCTGTGCAAGGTATGAATCTTTAATCCTGGGCTCAATAATGAGTTCAAGCCCATCCTGAACTATATAGGAAGTAATTATGGGAGTGGGGTGGGAAGACAGACAGATAGATAGACAGACAGACAGGCAAGCAGGCAGGCAGACAGATACAGAGACAGAGACAGAGAACCAACATTATCTGAGTGACACAGATACTTACTTAGTGGATTATAGGCAGTAAATTCCCTATTTGCTTCAAGTAAAAGAGGCAAGCCTTAGACCAATAACAGTTTTAATCCCTGCTCTCTGGAAAACTTCATTACTCCTCTGCATTTATATCACTGACTTAAAAAGGATGTACTTCATGGTATTAATACACAATACAGTATTTTGCCACTCACTTGCATTTTCAATTTTCCATAAAGCTTTTCTGAGGCCCATCCTTCCTTCTGACATCTAGAACTAATAATAACTTACATGGCTACCTGGAAATCCTATCATAAAATTCAATGTATATATAATAATAGCGGCAAAATTTTGTTAGGCACTTTCTGTATGCCAAGCACTGTGTGCTTCATGTAATCCTTGTAACACTCTTGTGGAGTAGCGACATGGATATTCCACCGAGAGAACCAAGACTCAGACAGGAGAACATTTCCCTAGTCACTCAATATAAGAGAAGCCAACAGAATTCCAAAGCCTTAAATAACTGAAAATAAAAAAAAATATTTTGACAGGTCTAAATAATGTGAGGCAAGAGAGAAAGAAAAGAGGCATTTTGCATTGTATCTTTTGGAAAAAAAACAAATATCAATAAATGCAACTCAAATAATTAACATTTTCAGTGAGAACTTAGCATAATGACACTGCTTAACATACATGGTGTTTTTCATGGGGATGCATTCCCTAAATCAGGAAAAAGAGTACTTCATTCTCAGATACAGACCCATTTGATAAATATGCTTCTTCCATTTCCTTTATGTTTGCACTTAGAATCAGCACTCCATCATCTGGGTTTGCCTTTCATCAATAGCCCATAGCCTAGCAAGTGCTTAATTTACTGCATGACCTCATTTAATCTTTCAACCTGTTTTTCCACTTGTGAAGCAAAGGGTTTGATCAGATGACATAATAATATTTTCACTGGTTCTAAAACACAGTGAGTCTACAATTCTGCACTGACATTGTTCTCATCTTATTACTGTTCTATGGTATAGAAGTAGCCAATTATAATAGAATTAAACTATAGGCAAAATTTTCACATCAACATGTATTTCACCATTTAGATCAACTTTATTATGTGAAAAATGCAAAAGAACTAATAATTCTATCCATTTCGGTAACCTTAGTCCCCCAAAAAAGATTTGTTTGGTTATACTTTAAAGATGCACAACTAGGAAAAATAGAAAGTTCACTGGCTCAAGTCACCATGTTCATTGTTCAATTTAAACATTTGGGGTCTGCACCTGCTAAGTGCTCTAAATGTGAGCATCTGAGCAACAATCTTTAAAAATATAAAGATAAAAAGTTTATAAGCAAAGTTCCAACTTATAGGAAAAGCAACAGAGTGGAAAATTAAAGCCTCAGAACAGCATGAAAAGCTGACTTCTGGAAGGAGGCCCTGCCATGAAATCAGGCAGGCTAATTTAGTGCAAATAGCAATCATTTCTAAATTCCCTGCATTAGAACAGCTTAATTAACAAACAGAAGCTGAGAATTTTTCTAGAAAGGAATCTGTAATTCTTAATATAAGATGCTGTCAGCAGGTGTTTAAGTATGCCTAAAGCAGGTCATAACAGAAAAGAGGAGTCAGGATGACAACTGTCTGAAAATTACAGCTCTAGAATTTTCATTTGTGTTTCCAATATAAGCTTCATATCAATGAAATCTCAGGTGCCCATCACTATTTCTACAGAAACTGATTACTTATACAAATAAAGTTCAAGGTATTCTCGCTGCTTCAACAAGACGACTTCAGAAAAGAATTTCAACCATTCGTTCAGTACAAGTCAGTACTGCCAGGCCAAGACGTAGTCTGAGGGAACACAGAGATGAACAACCAGTTTACTTACTACCACTCTGCAAATTCCTTTGTCTCTTCTCTCCTGGCAAAATGTAACCTAGTAATACAGAAGAAAGCATTCAAGAGACTTAGTCTAGATCTGCCTATGTGGCTACAAGAATAATAAGAGACTTAAGATACAAGCTTTGGGGACTTGTCTGGCCAGCCCCTTTAGATATAAGGATATATGCCCTCCTTCTACAAAAAGTTACAAAACAATGGTAGTCACTAAAACATACCATTACCTTCTTACAAAAAGCAGATCCACATGCAATGACTATACTTCACACTTTAGAAACTTTATCTCTAAAAGGGATCAGAGTCAATCAGTTAAAAAGGGTATTTCCTGGGGTCTTAGTCAGAATCCTATATAGCAAAGAATTTAAGAAAATGAAAACATGAAACAAAGAAAATGAGAATAGTAAGTTCCAATTATTCCACTAAAGAAAAATAGCTGTTCATCTTTTAGAGATCTGAAAAATCTTGTGCAAAGTCCAGGAAACATCAAAAAATGCTTGCCAATCATACCACTCTCTATTTCTCCCTCTCAGAATTAAAACAAAACAAAACAAAACAAAACAAAACAACACATTTATCTGGGCTTGAAAAAGCCATATGCTCTGAGCCACAAGGTCCTAGCTCAGTGATTATATTAGTAATCCATTCTGAACATATTATCCACCAGATAAGTACTATAATAATAATTCTAGTAAATTTTATTTCAAACATCACTTGAAAGGCTGTTTTTCATGGTTTTTTTTTTTTTTTTTTTTAGTTTTCAGTGAAAGAGGGAGTAAGGACATTGCAGCTGGACCTTTGCTACATTCCTTCATGTTTTGTGGTCTGAGCCTTGGAGTGAAGTGCAGCAAAAATTTCAGAATTTCCCTTTACAGTGTGCAGGTGCACAAGTAATGATTTAACCAAGGCTTCATGAAGTCCAGACCCATGTTTCTAACAGGCCTGACAAAGGAAAGAAACAGATCTTTTATTTTTCCCTTTCAGAAAAACTGGCTGAGTTCTGAACTCTTTATATCTCATGTGCCAATAGTCAGACAAGGCAGGTAATCAGAGAGGGCAGACGCTGAGAATTCCTGGGCCTCTATTACATTAAGTATAATTTGTCCAATGAGTCATTCAATTCCTATTTTTCCATCTCCCATGAAGGCCTGATTCCATCTAATACCCTGGAAAGGTTTATGTCAAAATTGAAAACCCAAGAGAAAAGAAAACCATGTCTAATCTGCTCTTTCAGTGATCCAGGCTAAAGTAACCACAGCTGATTCAATCAACAAGCATAGTCAATAAATGCATTTCTGCTTATATACTTATTTACACATCTATGCTGTTCCAAAAAGGATGTGAAAGGCTTTGCAAAAATGCACAAAACCAGCTAACACATGTAATTGTTCATAAATCTAAGCATCAATTCTGAAGTGAATCATTGACTTATAATACTAAGAAAAGATAAATACTACCAATCAAAATATGACATACCATTAATTGTAAGATGTGCCTCATTTCAATGATATTAAAATGTCAAAAATATATAAATTTGAATCAACAAAATATGTATATTTTAACAAAAGGGGGAAGACAGAGATATCTAAAATTCATTCACAAAATGCAACCCCTGTCATTCTCTTGGGTACCAAAGCAGAAATGGGTAACATAGTCGCCTCAATCTAGCTGGCTTTCCTAGACTGTTGAGAAAACCAATTGATCAATAAATAAATCACTGTTGCTGCTTGCACTAAGGCATATTACTTGGAGTTACCCACATGTTAAGATGTTCTTTCACAAATTAAAGTGTGCAACTGATCTGGAAAGCAATTTTTACTTCCCCAAAGAAAGAATATTTATCATTTTAAGGGACATCCTTCCTTGAACCTCCCAAAAAGATTTTCTTGTAAATCTTGTTTTAAGTCAGATTATCATATAACAGTTTGATAAAAAATCTAGAGTTTAAGTTAGATTATCATGTAAAAGTTTGATAAAAATCTCAATTTTAATAATTTGGAACCTGCGGAAGGTTGGAGCTTGGTGGATGAAGACCATTATCCAGAAAACTAGAAAGTATTCTTTCTCAAGTATATAGCTGGTCATAGTAGTCTCTCTTGCTTACAATCATCCAGGAGTCCCTTCATCCCTTATGTAGTTTCTCATCACTAGAAAAATCAAATGATGTCAGTGAAAATGCGCTAAAGGCTTCTTCCTCCACAGAGCATCACAAAATCAAGGAAAAATTGTCAAAATCAACTTTTTCAAAACTCTGGAAAGTAGTCAAAGGCTTACATCAGCCAAGTGAGGATTAAATCAAGAAAACCCTCAAAACCTGGAAGAAAGCGCTGAAGAATTTCTGCCCTGATCCTAATCCCCTACCCCATTCAGGAGCAGTACTAAAGACAGTAGTTTGTAGTCCCAGGGTGGTGCCTTTGGTTCCTGAGTGAGCAGAGCAGATCTTATTCTAAAAAACTCCTTCTGTTAATCTATTCTATCTTTCTGGGAGCTATCAGGACTCATGCCTCAGACAGAATTCACTACTGCTCAAAAACTGTTAACACTGTTCATGATGTAAGGCAAACAAACAACATATGGCCACCTATGGCAGAAGATCACAGTTGAGACATAGAATGGATTGCCTAAATCTTGGGAGAAAAACCAGGGAAATTTTTTTTATGAAAAATTCAGCATCCAAAAGTATACTGAAGAATTTAGAAACTACTTGCAAGCTGGGCACGATAGTATGTACCTATAATCACAGAACTCTGGGAGACTGGGGCAGGAGGATCACAAGTTGGATCCCAGCCTGGGAAACCTACTGACTTAGTGAGACCCTGTCATAAAATAAAAAATAAAAGAAGTTCTAGGGATATAGGTTAGTGCAAAGATCACTGGTCCAATTCCCAGTATAAAAAACATAATAAAACAAATGAAAACTACACATATGTTCTGAACAGGAATCATGCTCAAAAAAGACCTTCAGTTTTCACATCTACCTGATTACTAGGCTCAGTGCAAGGAGGAAGTAAAGACTAAGACCTTCAGGTTGAAATTAAAGCACACCAGATAGTAACTTTAAAAAGCTAAAAAACACAAACACACACACACACAAAAACAAACAAACAAACAAACAAACAAACCTAGGATCATTAATAAGGTCATTACAAATAAGTAATAAAAACAGTATTATGGGAACAGTGTAAAACATGTAATTTGTGACAATAACAACATAAAGGTGGGGGGGTTGAGATATACAAGAGCTATCAAAGCATATAAACTGAACACACACACACTCTCTCTGTCTCTCTCTGCATCTACCAATAGCAGAATATATATTCCTCTTAAGTACAAGTGGAACACTTTCCAGGATAAGCCACAAAGTAACTCCTTTTTTTTTTTTTTTTTGTGGCACCAGTGATCGAACTCACAACTTCGCACCTACCAGGCAGGCGCTTAAGCTGCTGAGCCAAACTCCCAGCCCTAGGTTTTTGAAGCAGGGTCACACTATGTAGTTCAGGCGGCCTTGCGCTCACATCGTAGCCCAAGCTGGCCTCGAACTCACAATGCTCTTCCTACCTCAGCCTCCTGAGTGCTGGGATTAAAGGCGTGCACCACCACGCCCAGCAGCAACTCCTAATTTAAAAAAAATACCAAAATCATAAAACTAACTTCTTTGTCATAATGAAATGAGATATTAACAATGGAAAGAATACTAGAAAATTCACAAATACATAAAAATTAAACATCATTCATAAACAACCAAGTCAATGAAAAAAATCATACAGAGAAATCAGAATATACTTTGAGACGAATGGAAACAAAACCACAACATACTAAAATATACAAAATAGGGATATTTATTGGTATTAACATTGACATTAACAAAGAAAGCTCTCAATAATCTAACTTTATATCTTAAAAACAACAACAAAAGCTAGCAGAATGAAGGAAATAGCAAGGAACCAGTGAAACCAAAAGTCAGTTCTTTAAGCAAATCACTTACATTAAACTTTTAGCTAGACTATGAGAAGTAAAGTACATGATAGCTCCACTGGTGGATTCAAATGAATATTTAAGGAAAATCAAACAGAATTATCAAATACTTCCAAAAAAACAGAAAAGATTTCCTTCCTCATTTTATGAAATAGGCTAGTACTACCCTGATACCAAAGCCAGACAAAAGTTCAATATCTTATAAATACGGAAGCAAAAAATGTCAACAAAATAACAGCAAGCTAAATCTAAGAGTATTTTAATAAAAGTATTTTATTAAGAATGGGATTTTTCCAGAAATGCAAAGAAGGTTCAAAATACAAAAAGCAATCAACATAATATACCACACTAATAGAAGAAAGAAATAGCAGGGGATTTAGCTCAGTGGTGTAAGCACCTACCTAGGAGGCACAAGGTTGTGAGTTCAATCTCCGTTTCCAAAAAAAGAAAATCATATAATTTTCTCAATTTTTATAGAAAAAGCATTTGACAAAACACTTTCATGATAAAGATACTCAGAAAACTAGAAATGGAAAGAACTTCCTGAACATGATTAAGGGTATTTATGAAAAAGTCAAAGCTAACATTATACTCAATGGTGAAAGACTAAATTCTTTGCTCTTAACATGATAAACAAGACAAGGATGCCTGCTTTTACCACTGCCTTTCTATACTATACTATAAATTCTAAACAGAAAAAGTAGACAATAATAAACAACATCCAAACTGAAAAGTAAAAAATAAAACTATCTCTATTCACAGATAACATGATCCAACATTCAGAAACGCTAAACAATCTGCAAGAAATTAGAAAACAATTCAATTTACAATAGAATTCAAATGCTAAAATATATGGAAATCAATTTAACCAAGGAGGTACAACAGTTACACACTGAAGACCATACAACATTGCTAAAAGGAACTGAAGAAGACCTAAATAAACAGAAAGACAACTCATTAGAAGACTTATTACTAATAAAATGGCACTATTTCTCACAATAATCTACGGATTATATAAATCTCTACCAAAATTCCAATGCTCTTTTAGGTGGAAATGAAAAAAACTGATCCTCAAAATCATATGGAATTGTAAGGGATTCTGAATAGCCAAAACAGTATGAAAAAGAACAAAGTTGGAGTACATATACTTCTAAATTCTGAAACTTCTTATGATGCTGGCATAAGAATAGATCAATGGAATAGAAATGAGAGTCTAGATCCATGGCCAATTGTTTTTCAACATGGGTGTCAAAGCATTTCAAGGTAGGAGGAAAGGACAGCCTTTTCACATTATATGTAAAAATTAACTCAAAAGGGAACAATGTCTTAAATACAAGAACTAAAATTACAAATGTATTGTAAGAAAACGGATAAATCATCATGACATTAGATTTGGTGATGGATTTTAGGTATGAAACTAAAAGCACAAGCAACAACAATAAAAAATGCAGATTGGGCCTGAATAAAATAAAAAAAAAACTTTTGTGCATCACAGATTACTACAAAGATTGTAAAAATGCTTCCGCTCTACCCCACTGAAAGTAGAGATTTCTTCTCTAAGGCTATGGATATAGTTAAACATTTAACAACTGGCACTGGATAAACAAATGAGATTGACAGCACATTATTAGTCACATGTACTCATATCCCTGAGGAAGATGTCACATCCCATGCATGTGGGTTATATTTAGGAAGAGTGAACACTCAAGATGCTAGGATAAGAATAAGTTGGAAACTTTAATCCCCAGGTGCATCAGGGTCGGGAGGTAGGACTTTGGGGGAGGTGGTAAAGTCAGAAGGGCTCTGCCCTCATGAATGGATTAATACAATTATAAAAAGTCTCAAGAAGGTTATTGGGTCCTTGGACACACCTTTCATCCTTCCCACTAAAAGAGGACAGAGCATGCCTGCTCTCTGGAGAGTGCAGCAACAGGGTGTCATCTTGAATGCAGAGATTGCAGCTCCCTCACTCAGTAATGAAGCTGTTGGCCCCTTGACCTTGGACTTGCCTGCCTCAGAGTGATAAGAAATAAATTTCTGAGCCACATCCCCATGAGCTGCCATTGCCATCAGGTACCGGTAACCAGTGTGGACTAGGGGAAGCAGCCAACCAAGCCCACACATGCCTGTTGCCATTGTGGGAGTCTCATGTGTATGGTAAAGCCTGCCCTGTACCCCACTGCTTCCCTGGGAACCTAGGTCAGGAGAAAACCAGGTGCTTGGCCCATTTCTCTACACCACGGGTGGGCAGCCAACACAGGAAGTACCTGGGACCCCACATCTGGCTTATCTGGAAGAACCCAGGAAAATGTCAAGACAAAGGAGCAAAAGGCAATTTCAGACTTCCAACCTATACAGAACAAGTCTAGGAGGCAGAGACATGGAAAAATTTGGAAGTTGCACACCTGAAATTTCTGAAAGGATAGCAACTGAAGTAAAGAAACAACTTCATGAGGCTGTAAAAGTAATCAGATCAGAAACAATATCTCAGGCAAAAGAAGAGATGACAAACATAATGAAAGAATTACAGATTATATCTAAAGAAGATATAGATTTAAAAAAAAAGAGGAGCACAGGAAAATGATGGAAACCTTGAATGAATAGTATAGGAAGGAACTACAATGCATGAAACAGATTCAAACAGATATCTAGGAAATCTAAAAATTCCACTGAAAGCTGGCAAAACCACTTGAATGAAACTGAAAATAGACTTTCAGACCTTAAAAATGGGATTGCAACTCGTGATCTCTTAAAAATAACAAGGAACCAGGAAACAATTCAACAGCTGCAAGACAATGCAAAGAAAAATAATTTAAGACTGATAGGTGTCAGCAAAAAAAAAAAAGCAGTAGTTAACACAAATGACACAAAAAGACTTTATAGAAGCAACAGCAGAAAACTTCCCAAGCATTAGAAAAGGACTTCACATACAGATAAGTGAAGCATATAGAACTCCAACTAGCCACAACCAAAATAAATCTACACCCAGATATATAATAATCAAGATCCCAGAAATTCAGCACAAGAACAGAATATTAAAAACTGTTAGAGAAAAGAAACAGATCACCTATAAAGGAAAACCTAACAGAATCACGGCAGACTTCTCAACACAAACCATCAAGTCAAGGACAGCTTGGAGTGAAGTGTTTCAAGTCCTGTAAGAAAATAACTTCCACCCCAGACTGATGTACACTGAAAAACTATCTTTCAAAATTAATGGAGAAATAAGATACTTCCATGATAAAGAACAACTGAAGGAATTCATGACCACCAAACTAACCCTAGAAAGAGTGCTGTAGGATATTCTAGAGAGAGATAAAGATGACCATGGTTCCAGAACAGCAGCAGAGGGGATCACTGAGCAGGGCAGGCAACTGAATGGAGGGAAAAAGTGGAGGACCAATGGCAAGAGGATAGCCTGGCAGAAAAGAGACAGTGTATGTTGGTTGTAACCATTAATGTAGATGGCCTCAATTCACCAATAAAATGGAACATGAGCAGAGTGGATCAGGAGACAGGATCCATCAATATTCTGTATATGAGAAACACATTTGACTAGAAAGGAAATTCATGCACTGAAGGTCAGAGGAGAGAAGACAATGCTCCATGTGACAGAGACCCAGAAAAAAAGCAGGGACTGGATTACCCATCAACCATGGAATGAATAAGAAAGATTTTTTTTTTTTTTTTGTGGCACCGAAGATAGAACTCACAACCTCATGCCTGCCAAGCAGGTGCTTAAGCCACTGAGCCAAACTCCTGGCCCTAGTTTTTCAAGCAGGGTCACACTATATAGTTCAGGCTGGCTTGCTCACATTGTAGCCCAAGACTGCCTCGAACTCACGATGCTCCACCTACCTCAGCCTCCCGAGTGCTGGGATTAAAGGCGTGTGCCACCATGCCCGGCTAAAATATGGTATTTTTATATAATGGAAAGCTATTCAGCTATAAAGGATAGTATCGAGGCTCTTGTAGGTAAATGGATGCAACTTGAAATCATGCTCATGGGTGAAATGGTTCAGACTCACGTGGGTAAACACTGTGTTGTCTCCCTAGTATAAAAAACTGAAGGAGTTAACGGGATCTGAAATGTATAATAGATACTCTGAAAGTGATCGAGGAGGAAATGTCTAAAAAGAGAAGGTGGTAGCCATTGCTAACTTCCTATTATCTTGTTTTGAAGTCCTGTATCATTTTCATTGTTTTGTTTTGTTTGATTTTATTATGTCTGATGGTATGGGCAGCTATTTTGAAGATAACAAGATACAGTACGGTAACCTTTGTTGATTTTCTATTATCCTGTTTTGAACTTCTGTATCACTTTCACTGTTTTGTTTTGAATGGTTTTATTCTGTTCTGTTTTGTTTGATTTTATTATGTCTGATGGTATAGGCAGCTATTTTGAAGATAACAAGAGGCATCATGGCAGCCATTGTTGATTTCCTATTATCTTGAAGTCCTGTATCATTTTCATGTTTTGTTTTGATTGGTTTTATCCTGTTTCATTTTGTTAGATCTTACTCTCTTTAAAGAAAAGAAATAAATTTCTATTGTTTATAAAATACCCAGCAAAATTACAGCAGCAAAAGAAGACTATGATATGAGATCTGTTTAAACAAACAGGCTTCATAGTATCAAAAGGCAGAGATAATGCCGGGTTTCAGATGAAAGATGAACTTGGCATGTTTCAGTGATTTCCCCAGCTGTCAGGGAATAGAAATGACAGTCATTGGAAACCTCCTATTTTCACCAATTATCAAGGGCACATATAATATCAACTTTAATTTTGGGCTTTAAACCATAATAACAACAGAAAGAATGGGAGAAAGCACTTGCAAATAATATATTTGATAAGGGTCTATTATCTAGATTGCATAAAGAAGTATTACAACTGAACAACAAAAAAGACCAATAAACCAATTTAGAAAGGGGCAAAGGATTTGAATAGATATTTCTCCAAAGAAGATATATAAGTGGCCAGCAAGCACATGCAAAGATAAAAACATCATTATTCAATAAAGAAATACAAATCAAAACTACAAAGAGATACTATTTTACATCTGGGAATATAAAACAGTGCAGCTGTTATGGAAAATAGTTTGGTGGTTCCTCAAAAAGTTAAATATAGAATTACCATATGATTTAGCAACGTCACTAGTTAGTATAAGTTCAAAGAATTGACAATGGGTACTCAAACAGCTGAAAATAAATATTCACAGCAACACTATTCACAATAACCAAGGGGTAAAAATAACCCAAATGTCCACTAAGAGATAAATGAATAAACAAAATGTGGTATAAACACTTATTGGAAGATTACTTGACCATAAAAATAAATGAAGTCCTCATTATGCTATTATGCATGCATCTCACAAACGTTATGCTAACTGAAAGAAGCCAGAAACAAAAAGGTCATGTATCGATGACTGTATTTATATAAAATACCAGAATTGGCAAATCTATAGTAAGTGAAAGTCAATACATGGTTGCCAGGGACTGAGGTAAGGGGGGAGGTTAGATAGTAATTGCTGAAGGTACTAGATTTTCTGTTGGAGTGACAAAAATGTTTTAGAAGACAAAAGCGTTGGTTCTACACAATAAGCTTGAGGATATTTTATTTCTTCATGTTGATGAACAAAAACATTTTTCAATCTAGAACAGTAGTTCTCAACACTGACTACATATTAGAATCATTTCAGAAGGCTTTTTAAAATGCCTAATGCTTGAGGCCTGTTAACTAAAGCAGAATCTCTGGGGAAAGGTCAGGAACCTAGGAATCAAGCAATCATTCTAAAAGTTCTTCAGATGACTCTAGCATATAGATAGGGTTGAGAATAACTCACCTAGAGTAATATATATATTTATATATACATATATCCCTTTCCTGTAGCCTACTGTGGGTTTTCTAAACTCCAATTACTCATGTAACTGTTTTGGAAAACAACATTTTTCTACAGTTTTAGGCATTTGCTTGAATTTCAGATACATCAGCATAAAGTTGTTCCTATTGTAACAACATCTATGTTTGCTTATTTATTTGTAGTATCATTATTTTTTCCATTCCTCATATTGATTATTTTGTCTTGCTTCTTTTGCTTCTAAATTAATTCTTATAAGGACTTAACAATTACCCTGTTTTGTTCAAGGACTAGAACTTTAGCCTTTATAATTTTTATCTCACAGCACAGTTGTCCATTTAATTTCCATTCTTATCTTTATTATTTACTTTTATTTTCCAAGGGCTCCCTCAACAGTTCTTTAGTGGCTTCAGATGGAGACTTAAATGATTTAGTTTCTTTTTTTTTCTGATATATGCACATAAGGGTCTAACTCTTTCTTTGAGCACAGATTTAGGTGTACCTTATATTTTCAACTAACCTGTCTTCCAGTTCACTAATTTATGTTTCAACTAAGTTCAATCTAGTGTTAAACCTTTACCTTTTTCCTGGGTGGTTTTCTCACAAATCTTTTAACCATTTCACGTGGGTAACAGGTAGTGTATGAATATTTTCAGAGCATATGACAACTGTCCTCACAAAAATGAAAGGAAAGTAACTGAATTTAAATGAATCCATTTTGGTAATATCAGCAATTTTTGGAAGTGCTGAAGTTCAACCCTTAAAATCTAATTATATAACTACATTTTATTTAAAACAAATGAAGTTTTTTTTTTTTACAAAAGCTACATAAAAGCTGCTACAAATTAGGTCAATATTTTATATTGTTAATATACCCAATGTTTCATCCATATTTCATAATGGCTTGATGCTAAAAAGAATTTAAAAAGACACTTACTCTCTTTCCTTTTCAGTCAGCTTGTCATTGATATTATCTTTGATTGTTGATCTAGACCCCTTATGAATTATAGGATATCTGAGGGGCACTTGTAGGAAAAAGGAAATCATGGAGACCAAATGTGCAGTGTAACCAAGGGCAACAGCAATGCTTCCATCATCTTTTGCTGTAAATTCAAAAGCAGAGGAAAAAAAACAACCATTTATCTTATAAATGTAGCTGTGAGATAATAAATATATATTAAAGGATATCTTGTAAATGGTAAACAAAATAATACTTATCTAAATTACATGAATTTCATACTAATCTAAATGCATTGAGTCTTAAAACTTCATCTATCAACTATATTTAAAATTATTTCCCAGTAATTAATGTGACATTTTTAACATTTGATATATACCTTAAGCAATAATTCTTAGTGTAACCAAACATCCAATGCTTTCTTTCCCATCATTTCTAAAGGGGGAATTAACACTCAAATCTATAACATAATGGAAAAATTAGTTCCAGACGTTTAAATATAGCATACTATATAATCATTATACATCTTATTCATTAACAACTTTCTAGGCATACCCTTATTATACTATTATATATCATTATAAATTCTGAAGTGAAATAAAATAGCATAATATATCCTCGTAATGTTACGTTTTTTGATATAAAATAGTAATGTATAAGTAAGTCCATGATGTTTGAGATGGGTTAAGGGAGAAACACACTTTAAATAGTAAAAGCTAAAGGAAAAAAATCACATTCTTCACACCACCACATACAAGTGAGGTGGAAGTAACTATTGGGGGAAAAAATCCATGCATCATACAGCCAAATATAAATATCTAATTTTTCAAAAGGCACAGATAATTACATTTTAAAACTCATTTATCCAGATTTCTGTCCCCACCCATAAAGTAATTAGTAATGATTCAAGTATTCAGAACTGAGAGAAATTACTACAACACATTTTAAACTTCCCTTGGAAAAAGGAAAAAGGAACTGCTTGGTATATGATAATCTCAAAAAACATTAAAAAGTGCACATGCATGTACTGTGCACACATTCTCATACTAAAGGATTTAACATGTAATCTGAATTCTCCAGCTGGCAAGAGAAGAAGGCTGAAATGATTAAGATGGCCATGGCTTCACTATCTCCTGATTTCTAAGGGTACCTTGAGCCTTAATAATATTTTTCACATACTTCTTTTGTAGTCATATTTTATTATCTAAGCACTACCTTCCTATGGTAGGAATGACACCATAGGCATCCATTCCTTGGTAAATTCTCTATTTGTCTACCATAACAAATACTTGGTTTCTCTTTGATCATCCTACAAAAACAGGTAACTTTTACTACTGTGTATTTTCCTTCTGTCCAGAATCGCCTGTAGTACTTTGCATCTGACAGTAATTCACTTGCCAACAATTACTAAACTGAGTTCCTTTTTAATGCTATTTCATTCATTTTATAGATAAACTAAGGCTCAAAGAGATTAAAGTTGACCTGACACCAAATCCTCTCCCCTTAAGCACTCTGCCATACTGTCTCAAAACTTTACTGTTGAAAAACTAACATATATTTTAACTTAGGAGCCTAAAATGTACCAAGCACTTGAAACATATGTACCACCCTTAGTTTCTTCACTTTTGTAGTCAGGACAAAGAACACATAAAAATTTCTGAGTCCTCAATAACTTATATAGTACTTAACAGGAAAAGGACTTTTCAATCAATGTTTGTCATTCTCTCAAAACGAACTCTTGAAAAAAATTAAACCAGCATTAATTACAACTGACTACTGAGTCATGCACTCACTAACTAGAACCCTAATTATTTTGGAGAACATGTCAGTCCCACCCAAGTACCTTGATCACTACGAGAACATTGTGTTTCTTTTGAAACCTATATATCACACTACCTTAAGAAACTAAAATTGCTTTACATTATAAATTTATCTTCACATAGTATTAGAGCTGGGGGGAACCTTAGAAATCAGGGAGTCTAACACTACCAACTCAAAAAAACAAGGTCCAGGTGTTATGGTTCAGTCAAAGTCACTTAAACAAACAAGCAAAGTAATGGAATGAATGGCAAAATTGGGGGGAAAAGGCAATTAGCCACACCTCAAAATATCTCTGCTCCCAAAGTATCTAAGTCTAGAGCCCTAAACTGGGAGATGAGTTCTTTCACAGGTTTCTGAATCCTTCCTCCTGCCTTCTATTAACAGGCATTACCAATCTGAAAATATGTCTATGAAGAACATGGTCTTTAAGAATCTTTTGAAGAGAGAGAAAAGAAAGAAGAAAACGACTTAGAATAAAGAGGACAATATTATGCAAAGTTAGAACTCTGTTATATGTGCATTATGCTAAGTAAGCATACATGGCCTAATATGAAAAGGTTTTAAAACATCCTGAAAGCAGCAAAATGTCTCTTACTAGTCTTCCAAACAGCCCAAGTGCAAACCATAAGTGCTTTTAAAACTCTATCAAATGCTAAGCCTTCAAGTATCTACATTTTTGTCACATTACTCAAAGGCTAATGCTAGAGAATAGTATTTGCATATTTTGAGGCTTTACATCTTAAAAGGACAAGGAATTGGTCTTCTAATATCACTTGCCTCTGATGAACAAAATAATAGTGCTTAAATTTAAGCATAAAGAGGCATCTCTAAGAGACGCCTACACATAGAAATCAAAAGCCAAAAGTAAACAGCAAACAATGAAAACTGAATAATATTGGAAATCAGCTTTGATTCAGGTTACTCACACTCATGATTGTTGCCACAAGACTCCCTGCTCCACCTATTAAAAACCCTAGGTTGTTTCCCATTCCAGGCCATAGTGCTACATCACAGCCTAACTGTTAAACACCGTGGTGTTGGATTTCCAATATTGAAGCTTTATATTAAAAAGTATTTTAAAAAGACCACGGGTGAAGCATTACAGGGCCCAAGGGTATACCCATACCCTCAGAAGAAAAACCACCTCCTGGTAGGGAAGTCACTTTCATCACCCCAAGACCACTGAACCTCCAATGGGAAAATGTGAACTCATGTGGTTAATTATGGCTATTGCAGGCCATGCAACCTCAGATGTCACATTCTGTTGCCAATCACTTTAGCTAAAAAACCAAAAGGTTTAAGGTTTCCAGCATTCCAAGATCTGAAAGACTGTTTTACCTGCCAAAGCCAAAACACGGCTCTCTGGGGTGTGCTTTTCCAGTAAGCATTAATGACGTCCGTAACACCTAATGCAGAGCAGAGCTTTGTGTTTCTTACACTGCTCTTGGGGTTAGAAAGGTCACAGATGATAGTTCTGTAGGTAAGGAAAGTTGGAAGCGGAGTGGATGATCCACGGACCAACAGGAATAAACTGTATGATTCAGGTATGTGAAGCAGTTACAAACTCAAGTATGTTTTAAGGGGCTTAAAAACAAAACAGAAGTCCATAGTTTCCTCATTAATAAGTATTCATGATTTGCTTTTTCAATATATAAAGCCTCACAAGGCTGCAGCTTTTGTATAATTTTTACAACAATAAATTCCACAAACACGCAATGGCCATGACAACATTATAAATTAAATCAAATGTTTCTTTGATTTATATGTTGGACAAAATATTAAAATGCATCCAAGTACAATAAGTGATCTAAAAGCTCTTACCATCCTGCCTTCCCAATCACTGAGGCAGCTGATTTGTTAAGGAACCAAGCACCCACTGATCCAGACAGGACAAAATATTTAAGACTCTAATCACTGCCACAGCATCTATGGAATCAGTCCATGTTTTCAATGAGACACTGTTTGACATATGGACTCTCCTTTCCAAGAAATCATGCCTGCATAAAGGGATACAGACACAGAAGGAAATCTGGGTCTCATTACCACAAAAGGCTCTTGTGTTATGGATTACTTCAAAACACACAGCACAAACATTTTTTTTTTTTTTAACCGAGCATCTCAGTCAATGGAACTCAGATGAATACCCTTCACTGGACAACTTTCTCCCACTGTGTCCAGGTCTCTGTGGCATACTCTAACAGTAACTTACCCATTCAGAAAAGCACAACAAGTGTTGAGTCCTTACAGTGGAGTTACCCAAGCAGTATCAACTCCTGCGGTATAAAGTTTATCCAGCAAAGTCTCATAAATAGCACAGAATAACCAAATTTGGAGCAGCTTCACTAGTCTCTGCTAGAAATGTGGCTGCTAAAGAGTTGTCAGAGGCTTAGAAGAGGTTCAAAACGAGGAACAAAACTACTTCATGACAGGAATACTGGACATAAGAGTCAGGCAGATCTGTGATAACCTTAGCTTTTCCACTGGCTAATATGAATCCCTGAAAAAATTAACTAATCTCTTTGAGCCTCAATTTTCTCATTTTATAAAGAATTGAGCATGATTCCTTTCCTCAGAGAAGGAAAAGTTCTCACAACTATGAGACTTAAATAACTGTGATACCGTCGTGCATGATGCACCATGTTTCTGTACTCACCTATTCTAAAGCATCCGCCTACCCTTCTTTCCATAAAAGAAACCTATTCACCTCTTACAATAGCTCAGGTATCATCTCGCTACAAAGGTTTTCTTGAACCCCTGCTGATCAAACTGTTTGTTCCTACTTTGTCTCCCACATACCTGGTACAACCTTTTAAGTTGTGCCAGGTTATGGACATAGATTATGAATTCAGTAAATATTTCTTGGCTTGATTACAAATCCAATGCCCTCAGCAGAAATACAATCTCACTGAAGATGGCCCAACATCTTAATCCTCTTTATACATGCTCAGCATCTGGCACAGTAGACAACAAACAGGGCACTCAACACATTTACTATATAGAAGTGCCTTGTAGAAAGCTAACATATAATTTTAAAGTCAAATACTATTACATATGCTTCTTCAAATTTGTAATTTTGAGGGGTTATGGAGAGTAAATAGAACCTTAGAGTAAAATTAAAAATTTATTTTATCTTCCATTTCATTTTTTAGTAGCTGCATTAAAAAGTTATACTAGTGTTATTTTTTTTAAAGGGTATGGAGAATGTATTTGGCTTAATTGGACATTCTAAGTGTAGACAGCTATAAAAATCAGGAAAAATTATGAAACAAGACATTTCAAAGAAAACAAAAGTAGAATTACAAAACCTCTGTGAGTGAACTAAAGTAACGCACCACCGACTACTGCCATTTGTGCTTCCCTTCCAATCAATCCGCATTTAGCAGCCACAGTGTTTCAAGCAGAGCTCAGCACATGCCATGCCCCTTCTTGAATTCCTTCAGACATTGCCCACTTCACTGAGAATTACACAGGATTTCCTTACAGTGGCCTCAATGATCTCTCCTTCCTCCATGAATATAACTGCTCCCCTTGCTCATTATGGTCCAGCCAGTTTCCTTCCTTCCTTCCTTTTTTCTTTCCTTTCTTCCTTCCTTCCTTCCTTCCCCCCTCCTCTCCTGCTGTGTAACTAATTCCAATTATTTTTATTGAGTACCTCGTATACAAAAAGTTCTTTCAAATGTTACCTCACAATAAATTAGAGATACAAATATTATATCATTTTATAGGCAAAGAAATTAAGATGAGGGATTATGTGATTTACCTAAAACACAAGTCTTTTCTTTCATACCTTGCAGCGTTTCAGGTGCCCCCTTCCTTGGTCACGACTAGTACTGCCCCTGTCCTAGGAATGCTGTTTCCTCAGCAGCAGCACTGTTGGCTCCTTTTAGCCTTTAAATTTTCTGGCAAATGTTTCTCCAGGTCTTCTCTGACTGCTTTATCTATAGTAGGTTCCCTCATTTTTTATGACAGCATATTCTTTTATTAAATATGTGTTAATTATTTTCCTATTTATTGGTTGTTTTCTTCAATAAGGTGTATTCTCCATGAAAGAAGAGAACATGTTTGCTTTTTTCATCATTACATTCTTTAAAATCAGCAAACCTGGCTTAAATGTATTCAATAACTATTTTTTTTT